>JAHIAM010002569.1:0-26617 GCA_021605205.1 Aegilops longissima
GGGAAGCTTGCCACCATGCTCCGCGGCAAGGATGAAGAGGGGAATCTTGTCTCACAATGACCAAAGGAGCCGAGCAGAGGCACAAAGAGGCGCCGATGCCTGTGCCCAGTTCACACCGCAAGGTGAAGGAGTTGGAGGTGGAGCGCGACGGCTGAAGGAGCAGGCCCCTGCTGTCCCAGGAGAAGGACATGCTTAACAGCGCCTCAAGGAGGCGGGCGCGCCGGCCAAGAAGGCCGGGAGCCTCTCCGAGGCCAACAACTCCATCAAAGACCTCAAGCTGAAGCCGGAGGATCTCGAGAACATGTTGCCGGAGGCCGGGCCCGGAGGGGACCCCGACCAAAACCTCCGAGGCCGAGAAGCAGCTGCGGAAGAACGAGGCCCTCAACTTCATGGATCACGTGGAGGGTGAGAACCGCTTAGCTCGATCGCCGCCACTGCCGCTAACCAGGCCGCCGCCGCAGCTGGCCACCATGGGGATGCCTTGACGAGAGGTACGCCTCGGAGGGAATGTGCGCCAACCGCAGCCCGACCTGCGTTCTTGAGAAGGTCGTCGGTGCTTTGAGCGGCTCACAACCGGGTGGCCTCACGGGCCGACGAGGCCTGTGAGGCTTGCCTGTGGTGCCATGACCAAGGTTCTCACCAAGGTGGCGTGCATTTGTACCCGACCGACTTCGACACAGACCGAGAGCTTGCCGGAGGGTACTGACCTCGCACCGCTCATTGAGCGCATCAAGTCCATCATCAGCGGAGAGGGTAGAGGGCCAGCGCCAGGATTAGGCTCCCTGTCTTTTATCACCGTTGCAGGTTCATGGCCAAGACAATTTCTATCTTTAGTTAGAACCCCGGCAGCAATTGATGTAATATAACTCTGCAGTACTTCTGGTATTATGCATGTTATTTTCCTGTTCGATTTCCCTTTGTATGTCCACCCTATGTTAACTGGGTAGGTTTGCCGGCGCGTAAACCCAGTGCGGCGTCTTGGGGACGGATCTCCATTGGCCTGCCGAGTGTGCGTGCTGCCGGGCGAACCACCTTACCGCCCTTAGCGCGGCCGCCGAACTGTTGAGCTTGACTCGAGTCAGAATCGAGAGCATTGCCAAGTGTGGAAGGCTACCCTGCCACTCTCGACGCGGCCGCTTGGGCTGTTGAGCGGACTCGAAACAGAACAAGGGTGTTGCCAATTGCGGGAGGGCCCCTATGCATGCAGGTTTTGTTGGGGAACGGTAATTTCAAAAATTCCACGCACACGTTAAAGATCATGGTGATGCATAGCAATGAGAGGGAGTATCTTCATACCCTTGAAGATTGTAAGCCGAAGCGCGATCAACGCGGTTGATGTAGTCAGACGCTCTTCACGATCCGACCGATCTGGGCACCGAACATACGGCACCTCCGAAGTTCTACACGCTTCAGCTCGATGACGCCCTCGCCTTCTCGATCCAGCAAGAGGCGAAGTAGTAGATGAGTTCCGCAGCACGACGGCGCAGGACGGTGTTGGTGAAGAACAATCTCCGCAGGGCTTCGCCTAAGCACTACGGAAACTATGACGGAGGATAAACTAGAGGGGACGGGGTTGTTGGCACACGGCTTGGTGTTTCTTGATGTGTCTTTGGTGCTAGCCCTGCCCCTCTATTTATATGTTGAGCCCTAGGGTCGAAACTTGGAGTAAAAGCCTCCACAAAGTCGGTTTCACCCGAAAGGCAAGAGTCCTTCTCGGATCAAGGCCGACGCCAGATTCTGCTGCTCGACCTGACGCCAGGACCTGGCGTCCGCCTCGACTTCATAAAACTTCCTTTGCGCTTTCCAAAAACTCGTGGGCTTTTCCTCCGCCCGAGATAAAGTGTTCTCGTGCCCAAACATTTCGGAAACATCCGAACCCTTCCGATGGATTCCGAACCTTCCGGAGATCAAACACTACTATCCACATATCAATCTTTACTTCCGGACCATTCCGGAGTTCCTCGTCATATTCGTGATCTCATCCAAAACTCCGAACAACATCCGGTCACCAACATACATAACTCATAGTACTATATCGTCAATGAACGTTAAGCGTGCGGACCCTACGGGTTCAAGAACTATGTAGACATGACCGAGACACTTCTCTTGTCAATAACCAATAGCGGGACCTGGATGCCCATATTGGCTCCTACATATTCTATGAAGATATTTATCGGTCGGATCGCGCATAACAACATATGCTTGTTCCTTTGTCATCGGTATGTTACTTGCCCGAGATTCATCATCGGTGTCTCAATACCTAGTTCAATCTAGATTACCGGCAAGTCTCTTTACTTGTTCCGTAATACATCATCTTGCAACTAACTCATTAGTTGTAATGCTTGCAAGGCTTAAGTGATGTGCATTACCGAGAGGGCCCAGATACCTCTCAGACAATCAGAGTGACAAATCCTAATCTCGAAACGCCAACCCAACATGTACCTTCTGAGACACCAGAGAGCTCCTTTATAATCACCCGCCATTGCGTAGACGCTTGGTAGCACATAAAGTGTTCCTCCGTAAACGGAGTTGCATAATCTCATAGTCATAGGAACATGTATAAGTCATGAAGAAAGCAATAGCAACATACTAAACGATCAAGTGCTAAGCTAACGGAATGGGTCAAGTCAATCACATCATTCTCCTAATGATGTGATCCCGTTAATCAAATGACAACTCTTTTGTCCATGGCTAGGAAACATAACCATCTTTGATCAACGAGCTAGTCAAGTAGAGGCATACTAGTGACACTATGTTTGTCTATGTATTCACACATGTATTACGTTTCCGGTTAATACAATTCTGGCATGAATAATAAACATTTATCATGATATAAGGAAATAAATAATAACTTTATTATTGCCTCTAGGGCATATTTCCTTCAGTCTCCCACTTGCACTAGAGTCAATAATCTAGTTCACATCATCATGTGATTCAACACCAATATTCACATTTGTATATGATTAACACCCATAGTTCACATCGTCATGTGACCAACACCCACAGGGTTTACTAGAGTCAATAATCTAGTTCGCATCGCTATGTGATTAACACCCAAAGAGTACTAAGGTATGATCATGTTTTGCTCGTGAGAGAAGCTTAGTCAACGGGTCCCATCACATTCGTGAGCCGTATGTATTTTGAAAATATTCTATGTCTACAATGCTCGCATCGGAGCTACTCTAGCTAATTGCTCCCACTTTCAATATGTATCCAGATTGAGACTTAGAGTCATCCGGATCGGTGTAAAAGCTTTCATCGATGTAACTCTTTACAACGGGCTTTTTATCACCTCCATAATCGAGAAATATTTCCTTAATCCTCACTAAGGATGTTCTTCACCAATGTCCAAAGGATCTACTCCTAGATCACTATTGTACCCCTTGCCAAATTCAGAGCAAGGTATACAATAGGTCTGGTACATAGCATAGCATACTTTATAGAACCTATGACCGAGGCATAGGGAATGACTTTCATTCTCTTTTCTATTTTCTACCGTGGTCGGGATTTGAGTCTTACTCAATTTCACACCTTTGCAACACGTGCAAGAACTTTTCTTTTGACTGTTCCATTTTGAACTACTTCAAAATCTTGACAAGGTATGTACTTATTGGAAAAAAACTTATCAAGCGTCTTAATCTATCTCAATAGATCTTGATGCTCAATATGTAAGTAGCTTTACAGAGGTCCTTCTTTGAAAAACTCCTTTCAAATACTCCTTTATGCTTTGGTTGGTGCGGGCCTGGCTGTGGCCCCGCTGGTGCTCTTGGTGAGGCCCTTGCTGGGTGGCCCAGCAAGGGTCTTGCCGTGGCGCGCTGTCGTCCCTGGCAAGGATCTTGCTGGGGGTCTTGTGGCTTTCCTCGGCAAGGATCTTGCCGAGGACCGTCGTCTTTTAACCCTCATCTGATCTTGAATATTCCTTGCCTTCACAAAGATCTACATGCCACCACAGAGGTGCCTCCCGAGCCCTGGCCCAACGTGGTTGATGGTGTTGGAGACCGTGGGCTCAAGGGCGGCTCGCTCTATTGGTGTTTAGCATGCTGCCGGCAAGGGTCTTCACGGGCTGTTGAGGCCGTCCCCAGCAAGGGTCTTGCCGGGGGAAACTGCTCCGCCCCTCTGCTTATTTGCGTTCTTGGTCTTGGCATTGTCTTGATTGTCTTGGGCTTTGGTTTTACCTTGGTTCACCTCCCCTGTTCTGCTTGGTGTCGCCGTGGGCGCGGCTCCGACTGCCCGTGCACAAGTAAGGGGTACAAAGATGCGCCCCTTCTTTTGTACACCGACACATGCACTTCATGGTCCTGTACAGGCTCGTTGTCCCTTTCGGCCTGCTAAAGGCCCACAGTATAGTTGGGCCATATGTAGCCCGAACTTAGTAACGGCATGTTAACGGCCCGTGAAATCAATTGGGACCACCTGTTGCCCGCTTCGATGTTAGCCTGTTAACGACCCAGGAGTTAAGAGGGCCGACCATTAACTTTCGGCCTAGTAACGGCCCATTAACTTAATGGGCCCACTAAAGTTCGTACATGGCTTTAAGCCAAATTAGATAATTTGAGCCCATTACGACAAGCAATTATGCACAGGACCAAAACCGATCAAGCAAAGATACGACATCTAGGGAAAAATGTTGCACATCCAGCATATATTATAGGAAATTACATCCACTGGGCAATCAAACATTGATGCCAGTGCAAATAAATGAACAGAACCTAACGATCTACAACGTCACAATCTGCAAACTCAGCACGGATGACGCCCATAAGCATGTGGGAAAGTTCTTGCTGCTTTGCTACACTGTCTCTAAAAACATTGATCAGTTGTTGTGTCGCATTTACTCAAGACCTCGATTCCTCCACCATTTCCATCATTCCATCAGCCATTAATTGGTTCACAAACATACATTTTTTCCGTTGCATTCGAGACAGAGGATACTGAACAGATTCAGATGGCGATTTTGGCAGGCTTGTATTATTGATAGTGGAGAGTGTCTCGACTACTGCATCATAACATAAATTAGGAGGGGAACCAAACAGATTAATCATGAGTTATTGGCATATTACCTGGCCTAGATTTATTGGAAAGAAACAATGGGGTTGCCTTGTTGTTTTCAGAGTTTGTTCTTATCTTCAGCAGCCTGCACCAAATTAAGACACTAGCATTGCTATCATTGGCCAAGTCAGATAATAGGAAAGCAACATTGGCACAACGAACGTTTGGGCAACTAGCCAACACCAAATTAACACAATATGGCACATCTATCATCAGCTAGGTAAGGTAACACGAAAGCAACATTGACACAATGAATGAATGGGCAACCAGAGCAGCACTACAATTCAGTAATGTGCATGATATGAGATAGTACACTCATGTAGCTCAGTATGCAAAACTACCAGGCAGTTTTCTTTACAAAAATCAACATTGGCGCCTTTAACATTTTGCTACAACTAATTTTAGATCAGATAAAGGTTGGATTCACGCCGATTAACAAAATACATGCTGATGTAAAAATATAGTGATATACAACAGGTACTTACATCAACATTGGAGCACAGAGAATTCCCGCAAGATATTTTCCTCGAATACAATCCCAATGAAGGAAGTCTTCTGTCATTTAACCTTATTTTCTAAAAGAGAGATGGGTAAGAAACATGTAGAAAATATGACCAGAATGCTATAAAATTTCATGATGCAAGGATACACACACGCTTCTTAGAATGGAGTTGACATTCTTTTGCTAGACTGGAGCAGACTAGTTCTTTGGCCACTGTAATCTGCTTATTATCTGTGGGAGTTGGGTTTCTCTGTGCTAGAGCAGAATCTATGAAAAATGGAGTTGGTTTATTATCTCCTGGCGTTAGGATCTTTTGCAAAGACCTTGTTTGTAACCCTTCAGATTCTAACATAGCCGTCTTCCCCTTGCATGCCTTATATAGAAGAATGGTGCTTCAATTATAAAACATGCTACAAGCAGAGATGGAATAGGTAATCAAGAATAGAAAGGCATGACATATTGACATGTACTCCTCCATCCGAAATAAATGGATGGGTCTAAGCGTATTTCAGTTCTAGATACATCCAGTTTTATCCATTTCTCATGACATGTAATCCGGACGGAGGAGTATGATGTAAGAGCTAGGATACGACAGACAACACAGTAAAAAACACCGAAAACCCACCGCAGAACCAAAGTAATCAAACCCACTCGATATGAGATAGTACACTCATGCAGCTCAGATGCAAAACTACTGAGGCAGTTTTTCTTACAAAAATCAACATTGTGGCCTTTAATCATACATTTTGCTACAACTAAATTTAGATCAGATAAAGGTTTGTTCACGCCGACAACAAAATACATGCTGATGTAAAAATATAGTGATATACAACAGGTACTTACATCTGCATTGGAGTACAGAGAATTCATGCAAGAATCTTTCCTCACAGACGATACTAGTGCAGAAATTCTTCTATCTGTTAAGCTTATTTTCTAAAAGAGAGATGGGTAAGAAACATGTAGAAAATATGATCAGCATGCTATAAAATTTCATGATGCAAGGATACAAACACGCTTCTTAGAATGGAGTTGACATATTTTTGCTGGACTGGAGCGGACTAGTTCTTTGGCCACTGGAATCTGCTTATTATCAGTAGGAGTCGGTGAGAGAGTCCTGGATTAGGGGGTGTCCAGATGGCCGGACTATGACCTTTGGCCGAACTCCTGGACTATGAAGATACAAGATTGAAGACTTCGTCCCGTGTCCGGATGGGACTTTCCTTCATGTGGAAGGAAAGCTTGGCGTCTACGGATATGTAGATCTCCTTCCATTGTAACCGACTCTGTAACTCCTAACCTCTCCGTGTCTATATAAACCGGAGAGTTTTAGTCCGAGGGACTAACAACAATCATACCATAGGCTAGCTTCTAGGGTTTAGCCTCTCCGATCTCGTGGTAGATCTACTCTTGTACTACCCATATCATCAATATTAATCAAGCAAGAGTAGGGTTTTACCTCCATCGAGAGGGCCCGAACTGGGTAAAACATCGTGTCCCTTGTCTCCTCGTTACCATCCGCCTAGACGCACAGTTGGGACCCCTACCGAGATCCGCGGTTTGACATCGACATTGGCGCTTTCATTGAGAGTTCCTATGTGTCATCACCTTTAGGCCCGATGGCTCCTTCGATCATCAACAACGACACGGTCCAAGGTGAGACTTTTCTCCCTGACAGATCTTCAGATTCGGGCGGCTTTGCACTCTGAGCCAATTCGCTGGCCATCTGGAGCAGATTGAAAGCTACGCCCTGGCCATCAGGTCAGATTTGAAGTTTGAACTACACGGCCGACGTCGCGGAGACATGATCTTCGACGGGTTCGAGCCACACCTAAGCGCCGCCAAGATCGCTACGATGGGCATGATCTAGCTCGCCGTGAGCAGGTCTCGAGGCCGCACTCTGTCCGCCCAACCCTTAGCTCGAGCCGATCTGCGCTTATCAAGGACGGATGGCTGGACACCGCCTCGGGGCTGCAATCTCCACGGCGATCGAGCGAACACCATACATGTCCTTTTGGCTTCGTGACTCGAGGTGCCGGACTCCTTTCCGGACCAACCTTCCGCTACCGCTAATCGAATCTGATTGGCGCCGATAATGGATTTCACCGCGCGGACATTTTTCAGCACTCGCCTTGGCGACATTCTGAATCACTAAAGTCTCTCTCTTTATCAGAGAGCCCCCCACGACTATGGTCGGCAAGGTTGGGATGCGACGACGAAGAAATTCAAAGCCCACCCACCACCCACTTCGAGCCACCGCCGATGATTTAACCAACATGCTCGACTTGACCAAGACATCGACCGGTATGGACGATTTATGCAGAGAGGCGAACAAGAACCAGCGCCTACAGGGCACTGGAAGGCCACCTCGTCATATGACATATACATGGTGGATACCCCAAAAGAAGGGAACGGCGACGGAACAACGGAGGATGACCCCTCCAAGAAACATCCTAAGCGCCAGCGTTAGCGGTGCCGCTCTAAATCCCGCCACAGCAAAAACGGCGATTCCGGCACCAGAGAAAATAACACCCCGGACAGTGCCGAAGACAACCCCCTCCAGCAAGATTCAACACAGGAGGATGGAGAAGCCAGCCCTCATGAGAGAGCGTCAGACAGGGAGGTAGAGGACGATAATTACATGCCTCCCTCTGAAGACGAGGCAAGCCTCGACGACGACGAATTTGTCGTGCCTGAGGATCCCGTCGAACAAGAGCGTTTCAAACGCAGGCTCATGGCCACGGCGAGCAGCCTCAAGAAAAAACAGCAACAGCTTAGAGTGACCAAGACTTGCTAGCCGACAGATGGACTGATGTCCTTGCGGTCAAGAGTCTGAACTCAACGCCTCCAAGAGCTACCTAAAACGCAGGCTGCTACCTCGATTAGAGGAGGAAGCACCTAGACCTACATCACCAGCGCATGATACGGCCGACCGCCACCTCGCGGGTCGCCACGGAGAGGCCTCTCTGCCCTCCACTCAAGCCGCACTCAGCGCCGCCAAAGAATACCAAGGCACGGGAAATGCGCCTGCTGCGAGATATATTGGAGGACAGGCAAGGCAAACAAGATCGATCTATGGATCGCATGGGCGCCCACAACACGTGGCGATAACCGCCATGCGGATATGGTAACCGCCGGGCTTAACACAGCAGACAAAGATCATTTGAGCTACGCCGCGATATAGCCCAATATGTAGGCGCCAAGACACCCACTATGCTTCATGATGAAGTAATGGATCATCAAATCCCGAGGGTTTCAAACCCGTAAACATTGAATCATACGATGGCACAACAGACCCTACAGTATGGATCGAGGACTATCTTCTTCATATCCACATGGCCCACGGGGATGATCTACACGCCATCAAATACCTCCCACTCAAGCTTAAAGGACCAGCTCGGCATTGGCTTAACAGCTTGCCAGCAGAATCAATTGGTTGTTGGGAGGACCTGGAAGCCGCATTCCTCGACAACTTCCAGGGCACCTATGTGCGACCACCAGACACTGACCTAAGCCACATAATCCAACAGCCAGAGGAATCGGCCAGGCAATTCTGGACACGGTTCCTAACGAAGAAAAATCAAATAGTCGACTGTCCGGATGCAGAGGCCCTTGCAGCCTTCAAGCATAACATTCGTGATGGGTGGCTTGCCCGGCACCTAGGACAGGAAAAGCCGAAATCTATGGCAGCCCTCACGACACTCATGACCCGCTTTTGCGCGGGAGAAGGCAGCTGGCTAGCTCGTAGTAATAACATGACCAAGATCCATGGTAATTCGGATACTAAGGACAGCATGGGCAGGTCGCGTCGCAACAAGCAAAAGCGTCGCATTAACAGCGATAATGCTGAGGATACGGCAGTTAATGCCGGATTCGAGGCTCTAAACCCGGTCAGCGGAAAAGCCATTCAAAAGAAATACTCCGGCCTGGCCCAATTTGGACCGAATACTGATCGCTCGTGCTACATACACGGCACTGAAAACCAGCCGACCACACCAACAGGGATTGTTGGGTGTTCAAGCAAGCAGGCAAGTTAAACGCCGAAAACAATGACAAGGGGCTGCATAGAGATGACGAGGAGGAGCCCCCGCCTGAACAATAGGGGATGAAGGGTTTCCCACAAAAGCGGATGGTGAACATGATATACGCAACCCACATACCCAAAAGGGAGCGGAGCGCGCACTCGTGGACGATATGCGTTGGAGCAGTCACCCCAAAGTTCAACCCATGGTCCTCCTACCGATCACTTTTGATCGAAGGACCACCCCACTAGCATCCGCCATGGCGGATTCGCCGCATTGGTTCTAGACCCAATCATTGACGGATTTCACCTCACTAGAGTCCTTATGGACGGCGGCAGACCTGAACCTCGCTTATCGTGGATACATGTGAAAAATGGGCATAGATCCTCAAGGATTAAACCGCAAAGACGACCTTTAAAGGCGCCATACCGTGTAGAGGCCAACTGCAGCTCGCTTACACTTGAGGTGGTCTTGGATCCCTGATAATTTCCGGCGATGAGTTAATCTTCGACATAGTCCCGCCCGCGATGGCTATCACGCTCGCTTTTCGCATTTAACCGCATTTGCAAAGTTCAATGCGGTGCCGCACTACGCATACCTCAAGCTCAAGATGCCGGGCCCTCGAGGAGTCATTACGGTCAATGGAAACACCGAACGCTCTCTCCGGACGGAGGAGCATACGGCGGCCCTCGCGGAGGAAGTACAAAGCAGCCTGTCAAGGCAATTCTCCAGTCCGGCCATTAAACGTCCGGACACCGTCAAGCGCGCCCGGAGTAACCCACAACCAGACCGCCTGGCACGTTTCGAGCACACGTAGCAATGCGGCCCTAACCCTAGCCCTCGCGAAATTGTGAAACTAGTACTGCGCGTACATAACTACGCTTTGGAAATACCATGGGCATGGGGGGAGGGGCACGACCACGGCACGCCCAAAATACGGCTCAACCGCATAAGGAGCTCCTGATTTTGTCATTCTTTTTTTTCTTACTTTCAGGACTCCACACTCCGGAAGGCCTGTCCGGCAGCATAATTGCCGAACACACGATGCAACAGCCAGGGAGGCAGAAAGCTACGTCGAGTGTCCAGGTGGTCTCTATAACGAGAAGTATACTTGTTTCACATATAATCCCGCAGCTCGCCCTTGGAGGGGGGACATGTTAAATAGTCCCATCTCTTGCTTATCGCACTATTTGTATCGTTCTGCTTTTACCGCAGACTTTTCGAATAAACAATGCAGAACTTTTGTCTCTTATTGCATTATCTTTTTTTTATATAAAAATATGTTCAGTTATGACATTATGCAACCGTACACTTTGGTACAGTCAATACACCAGGGGCTTACGCACCCCAGAATATGGTGTGAGAAGTCCGAACACTCTCATGAGTGCGGCACCCCAACTTATAGCATTATATGCATCGGTTCGAATCATGTCTTGGGTCAATAGTTGGGTTTGCCTGCTCCCATGTTTTGGTACCTTACGCTCCATTATATCGGCTAAGGTAGACTGGGAGAACCATCGATTGTGCCCCTGTTGAGCCGGGCTGAGCACCTCAAAGGAGAAAGCTAAAACTGACCCGTCATGATAGGGCGAGAGCTGGTCGCTGTTCGAGAGGTCTTCGAGTCCCTAAAGACTTATGCCGCTTAGAGCGAGGAGTCGACTTTGTCCGCCTAGGCATGGATAGCGCCTCAACTCGGGTCTTCCGAATACTAGGGGCTTCACCAAATTTAAAATTATAGAATTCTATGGCTAAGGAGAGTGTTCAAGCATTATAGTCCGTTTCTTTGTTCGTTGTGTTGAGCGCCCCTTGAAGGACCCAATAATGGGAAAGAGCGCCAAGTTTATCTCAACACCCCAAAGACTCGCGGCATGGGGGCGAAGCCGACGACTCGCCATCTCTCAATTTCGATAAACGACCGCACAGAAGGTAATATTTTAAATTCAAAAGCGTTGCTTAGCGCATATGAAACAAGTTTTCAGCATGCAGGATCACAAATGCGAGTTTACTCAAAAATTACATCTTTGGAGCACTCATCCGCGAGCACGCATGGCACCCTTCAGACGCCTCATAATACATTTCGGCTTGCGATGTTCCTTGCCCGGCGGTTGTCCATCCGTCACAAGCTTCAATACCATCTTGCCCAAAGGCACTTTAGCATCGGCAAGGCATTCTACGGGCACCTTCGATGCATACGGAGCGCTTTGATGACTTCAAGCCTTGGACAGCATCCACCACCGCCTTACCAGCCCGGCAGCTTCCAGCATGGCCTCCACGGGCCACACGGACTGCGAGATTCCTTCATGGCCTGTTCGCCACCTTATGGAGCTCGACCAGCTGCTTCAGCTGGTCGCTCAAGGGCACTGGTGTCCGCCTCAAAGATATTGAGACCGAACACCTTCTCCGCCGAGCTTCCTCCTCGCCTCGGTAGAATGCGGCTGCATCGACACACTCTGTGAAGATCTGCGAATGCTCCCGGAGAGCTCCGGACTCGGGTAAGTAACAAGTAATTCACTTTCAAGTGCTTGCTTTGCATAAAGAATGCCTTACCCGCCGCTATCTTCTTCATCGCCTCAATTTCCGGAGGGCTTTTTGGGCTTCGCCTTGGCAGATTTGGCGCCTCAAGCGCCGAGGCGAGCTCGAGACTCGAGTCTTCGAGTCACGCCCAAACTCTTGTGTTTTTCCACGAGAGCCCGGAGCTCTTGCTGCACCGCCACCACCCACGCCTCTGCTTCTCTCGCTTGAGTGCGCCCATGGCCGCATTGTTTTCAGCCTTGAAAGCGCCTTCGTGGTCGCCACTGCTCGTGGCCCCCGTGATACCCACGCTGATCCTGCCATTTTTTCGCAACCACACTTTTTTAATATATACTTACATAAGGTATTACTTACCTTCCTTGTCCTCGAGCTGCTTGGCAAGGCCGAGCTCGTCCCTGACCGCCGAGGCTCGCTTCAATACATTGACCTCGCCTTCAAGCAGCAGAGGTCAATGCAAGACACTGTGCATTCCCATATTGACACACTTATGTTAGATTCTCAGATATTTTTGATCCTCGCCCGGCTTTTCTTTCCTAACACCAAACCGAGCATCGTGGGCTACTGACTATGCGGTAATATTTTTACATATCTTAAATACGCACCTCAAAGCCTGTTAGGAGGTCGGCAAAGCTTCGGTCAGCCCGCCTTGGCGGATCGAATCCTTCCGGATCACCGCACTCATAATAGTACGGTGCTTCTCGTCAATGGAGGCGCCTGTTAGCACCTCCAAGAGATTATCCAAAGGCTCTCCTGCTGGACAGAGGTCACACCAGCCGAGGCTTGCCCTTCTTAGTAGGGGGTCAGCAGCTGTATGCCGGAACCGCTGAAGGTTCCGGTGTTGTGGTCCGCCTAGGGCCGGACTTAGAGCCCTTAGGGTTTTATCCCCTTTCTCCTCGAGTCCGGAGGTCGCCTTGGCGCGCCCAGACCATCTCCTCCCGGCTTGGCCTGTTGGGACGCCACTCGGCGCTCATCCGCGCGAGGGGAGGAGGCGGTCGAAGTGAAGTGTTGTTCACATCCGATTTAACTCAGGAACCGCCGACGAAGCGCCGAGTCCGGCTTTGGGCGGACTGCATGATTATATCCGACATCGGAAGGTACCGTGCAACAAAGGAACGCCATGAGTTATTCGGTATCCAGAGACTTACGATTTCGCCAGGCTTGGCCCTGGTGGCCACTCTTCTTCTCCGTCGTCGCTGGTGGAGTAGGTCCGGAGGAGGGTCCTTCCTTCTGACCCTCGGCCTCCCCAGCTGGCGGCCTTCCTTTTTCTCTCTCTCACTGGGGAGAGGCCTCTCTTTCCTCCTCCTCGTCTTTATGGGAGGAGTCCGCCTCGGAGTCATCAGACGATGAGTCCGACACCACTTGATGTCGGGAACTCTTTCGAGTTCCCGTGGCCTGCTTCTTGGCCTTCTTCTCCAGCACCACGTGAGGTGCCAGGGCTAGCAGCCCCATTAAGTGGGCATCCGCTGGGTCTTTTGGCAAGGGAGCCGGACAGTCAATCTGCCCGGACGTCCTGTTCCAATCCTTTCAAAGGTAAGGGAGTTTAGATCCCGCATAGTGTCAAACTATGAAAACAAATGTCCCGTCAAGGGCAAAATAACTTACCGCGTTGGCTTGATGTTGCGCGCTGAATCCGCGATCCTCGGTAGCGGATGCGGGAGCCTCGGCGCTTCTTGAACAAGACCTTCCGTGCATCTTCGTGACGTAGTGTCAAGAGCCTCGCTCGAGGTTTGGTGCTGCGCCGGATCAAACTCCCACAAGCTGGAAAGCTCGTTGTTGGCACGGAGGATCCGGTGGATGAGCATGACCGACTACATTGACGAAGTTTGAGCTTTGTTCACCAGGTCTTGGACGCAGGATTGGAGTCCGTCCGCTCTTGAATTACCCCACGACAGGCCGCCTCTTTCCGTGAGGTGAGCCTTGTAGGAAGCTAGATCGAATTCGGGGCCGCCGCCCATTTAGGGTCACGCTGCTCGGTGATGTAGAACTACCCCGATTGCCACCCCTTTATGGTCTCCACGGGAGCCTCGAGCCGTGTAACGTTGGGCATCTTGCCCACCATGGCGCCTCCAAGACTCCGCTTGTTGGCCGCCCACAACCTTCGGCTTGACACAGAAGGTCTTCAGCCATAAGTCGAAGTGGGGCTTGATGCGGAGGAAAGCCTCGCACACGATGATAAACGCCGAGATGTTGAGGACGAAGTTCGGGGCCAGATCGTGGAAATGTAGGTCCAGTCGACCCACCTCATATCACACACTATGGGTATCTTGTCCAACAAGATTGTCTCATAGAAGTCCTGCTGCTCCTTTGTGTGGAACCTGTAATCAACAGCAGTCCTTCTCCTGGTGGCATATGGATCTGACTCTCTCCATAGCTTCAATCCTGAATCTCTCCTGATCTTCATGTTCTCAGCCATAGGATGAGCATCATTGTGGTCTGGAATCTTGGGTTTGAGCTTTCTCAGGACTTGTCCTTCATCATCTTCCTCAGCAACAACATCAGGCACTGGGGCCTTGTTCTTTTCAGCAGCTGGTATATTCCTGGAATTCCTCTTAGGTGCACTCTTGGGCTTGGAGGCAGCTTTGGGTGCTTCTTTGGGCTTTGAAGTTGCAGCCCCTGACTTTATGGCATCACCCATCAGCTTTTCTGCCTTGGGTGCTGATGCAGCAACCTCTTCTTCCTCTTCTTCCATCATGGAAGGCTTTCCAATCACTCTGGCTGTGGTCTTCTTGACCCTTTCCTTCCTTTTCTTTCCTTCTGCAGCAGGCTCTTTGGGTTGGGATTCCAAATATACTGGAGTGGATACTCTGGCTTTAGACATTGGTTGTCTTCCTGCAGGCCTTTTGATTTTCATTCATGGCTTTACTGCAGTTGAGCTGTACTCCTTCTTGAGCACTTTCTTCTTTGAACTAGCCTCATCCTCAATTGCCACATAATCCTCATCCTCGGACTCGAGGTCTTCTTCTTCCTTGTCCTAGTGGCAGCTTTGGGCAAATTGCTGGATGTGCTTCTGCTTCCCTCATCTAAGTTGCTGGAGGGACTAGTGCCTCACTCATGTGAATCTGCTCTTCCACTGCTCGTTGTCACTTTGGTCGACATGCTGCAATACATCGATCGCTGACCTCGTGAATAGTTATAGATGAGGTAGAGTGGATGAGCATCACAAAATGCAGAGATTTTTGCAAAAGAATGATTCAAAAGTTTAGTTTTAGTTTTCCATGTAAAGCATTTGGATCTACCGATTTTCAAACTCGGTGATACCAAGCAGTTTTGGAACCTAAACTAGTGAACTCGGTCAGACTCGAGTCACAGTTGTGGTACCGAGACTGCTAGGGTTTCACAAAGTTTTAAAATCGGTCAAACCGATAGCAATTCGGTCGATCGAGAGTTACTAGTGCAATGGCGTTAGCTAAATCGGTGGGACCAGTTTTTCAACTCGGTGGGTCTGAGATGGTTTCGGCAGAAACCTAACCCTAAATTTTCGAATCACACCTATTCTAAGGATTGTTTTGACTGGATAGAGGTGTTTCAATTGTGGCAAGAAGTATAACAAACACAATGTGCTGAGAATCGAGGAGGATAGCACTTGTGATCGAAGTTCATACCCTAGTTCGCGGTGAACTCGCTTCTGGCGGCAACGGCGGAGATGAAATCTGTTGACGGCGGTGGAGACCAGCGACGGGCGGCTGGCGACGAAGTCGATGATCCGGAGACCTAGTAGGCAGAGCGAGCTATGCGCGGGCGAAGAGTTTCGGAGAAAGTTTTCCAAAATTTGCCCGTGTGAATATATAGCCCGACACCTGCGGTGTGACCGAAAGTGGAACAACTCGGTGGCACCGGATGCATAACTGATAATCAGTTAAGCAACTCGGGTGACCGAAAGTTCAAATCGGTTGCACCGAGATTGAAAACCTAGATCGACTTAGTGATCTCGGTCAGACCAAATGGAGGAATCGGTCAGACGATGAAAATCACAAAGAAGTTTTGGAAGTTTAAGTCTATGACGAATCGGGGACTCGAGTGCTCCACACAGAGTGGTTCGAATCTGACTTGATCAAATTTTGTGATGTAGCATGAATAGAGTTTGAGACGAGAAAAGCATAGATAGCTAGAGAAGGTTCTTAGGCATTCTTGTCCATCCACTTGGCCAAAGAAAAGAAACCAATCAATCAAAACAACAAGTGGATGTCCTTGAATGAGTAAAATATGCAACCAACATGCTCACACAATAAAATGACAAATGAAATATGTGACAAAGCATGCACAACCAATTCTAGCATCTATCAAACAATTGGCGATGACTAGGTCATCTATATATGAGTATATTGACTTAGGAGTCAAATGAGAACATTTGATCATAGGTCATACTCATCGCTTAAGCTCAAGTGGGGTTACCACTTTTACATAAAGCATTTATGTGTTCACATCATTAGAGTTGCTTTGACTCAATTCTTGGAGTTAAGCTCCCCTAGATGTGAGATCCCCTTAGAGGGATGAACTAACCTTGGTTTTGTCGATGATGACTTCATGTAGGTGTTGAAGATGTGGATGCTCAATGTTGATGTAGATCTTTGGAGCAATCCTTTGGAGTGAGTTGCACTTTCAATACCTACATGGGTTAGTCCCACAAGGAACAAACAAGAATATCCATAGACATAGAGTGATGCACACACAAAATGATGTCCATGAAAACATTAGGTTACCTTGTCCCTTGCTTTACCAACATGAGGGTTTGTGACTCCTTGAACTAGTGCAAGATATGGAAGTTGATTGCACTTGTCCTTGCCAAAATGATATGAGTGAAGAATGTTGGTGGAGTCACCTCAAGAACTCTCTAGTTCTTCTTCTTGGGATCCACATCATCTTGATGGGAATCCTTGGTGTAGTAGTTGTACTTGATGAAGTAGAACTTGACGTAGTCTTGGGAACCCACTTGACCAAGGCCTTAGGTGCTTCTTCAAATGCATCAATCTCCTCTTGAAGCTTGTCCTTGCCTTTGTTCTTGTGGTCTTGTGGTGGAAGATCATCTTGTGCTTGTGTTCCTTTGAAGGAAGTAGGATCATACTTCTCTTGTTGAGGAACAAACTTCGCCTTGGGGTATTGATCTTCTTCCCACTCTACTCCATTGGCATTGAACTTTCGCTCAAAACCAACACCTTGATTCTTCCGTGCCTTCCTTGCTTGCGCATAATTTCCTCAATTGCTTACTCCCGCAAGGCTCTTGTATACACCTTTCTATAATTCCCTTCAATAAGTTGTTTTCTTGCTCAAGTGTAACTTGGCTAAGAGAATCATTAGTGGAATCAAGAGAACTACTAGAAGCAACAATATTGATTTAGCATTGTTATTGTTACTACTAGAGGAAGAATCTTTCTTGTTCTTGTTACTAGACTTGACTTGAGGCATGTAAGTAGATAAGAGTAAACGCTTGGCAATGTAAGAAGAACTTTTCTTACGGAGATCATCATTGATTGCTTTTAGAACTCATGCTCTTGCTCAAGATTGAGCTTTTCAAAGCGTAACTTCTCATGAGCCCTTAAAAGTTCTCGATGATCTTCAAGATAGTTTCATGAGCTAACTTAAGAGTGTTTAGTTCTTTAGTTATTAGCTCAATCTTCTCCTTATCATTGTCATTCGTTTCATCTTGATTAGCATGATTAATTGACGTTTCATCATAGTATTCATCACTAGAGTTGTCAACAAGTAAATCATCATCACCTAACAAGTCATCTTCATCACTATTAAAATCAACATACTCTGGGTGTGTTACCTTAGGACCTTTGGCCATGAAGCATCTTCCAATTCCTTCATTTGGTGAATCAAATATGTCGAGGAGTTGGTTGACACAAGTGCTAGACCGCAACACCTTCATCTTGAGTGTATTCGAGTCGGAGTGATAGCTTCTCTCTGAGTGATTGTCGGAGTCGGAGCGGATACCCATTCACCAACATGAGCTTGATGTCTTCGTTTTGTGTAGCTCTTTGATGACTTGTCCTTCCTTTCCGAATCCTTGCTTCTCCGTGAGGGTCTTCGCTCATAACGATCATCTCTACTCCTTCTCTCTCTTGGTGGTGATTCTTCTTCTACTTCTTCTCTTTGGAGAATCTTCTTCTTTTGTAGGGTGTCGTACACTCATTGGAATAGTGTCCGGTCTCCCACAATTGTAGCAATTGCGCCTCGACTAGAAGATCTTTTGTCATTGTAGGACCTTGACTTAGAGCTTCTTTCTTTGCTTCTACTCTTGTAGAATTTGTTGAAGTTCTTCACCATTAAGCTCAATTCTTCATTGAAGGTTTGTTTCTCACTTGATGATGTGGGGCTTCACATGAGGCTTGTAAGCACCACTTGACTTGTTGTGAAGTTCCTCCTTATCCTTGAGTGACATCTCATGAGCAACAATTCTTCCAATGACTTCCGCTGGCTTGAGATCTTTGTAATTTGGCATCATTTGGATCAATGTGCACACGGTATCATATTTTCCATCCAATGCTCTTAGGATCTTCTTGATGATGAATCTGTCGGTCATCTCTTCACTTCCTAAGCCGCAATCTCATTTGTGATAATAGCAAGCCTAGAGTACATTTCAGCGACACCTTCACCATCCTTCATTTTGAACTTGTCATGCTGACTTTGGAGCACATCCAACTTGGATTCCTTGACAGAGTCGGTACCG
Organism: Aegilops longissima; assembly: GCA_021605205.1. Lineage (NCBI taxonomy): Eukaryota > Viridiplantae > Streptophyta > Magnoliopsida > Poales > Poaceae > Aegilops > Aegilops longissima. The sequence continues at coordinate 18,773 of JAHIAM010002569.1, forward strand.
TCGTGCATATCAATCAAAGTATCCCAAATTTCCTTTGCATTCTCAAGACGGCTGATTTTGTTGAATTCTTGAGGCACAAGCCATTGAAGAGGATATCACAAGCTTGAGCGTTGTATTGCAGCATCTTCAACTCATCGCGCTTAGCTTCACGGTTCAGTTCTCTCCCATCAAAGAATTCACCTTGCAAGCCAATACACACAATAGCCCAAACGGCGGGTTATGTCCGAGAATATGCATTTTCATCTTATGCTTCCAACTAGCAAAATTAGTGCCATCAAAGTAAGGACCTCACGGTGATAATTTCCTCGCTAGACGCCATACTCTCCTAGGTTGTGAAACCAAGGCTATGACCACCAAAAGCTATGGAAATCAAAGCAAATGGAGACCAAAGCTCGATACCACTTGTAGGACCTTGAAGTATGTCTAGAGGGGTGATTAGACTACTTGACCAATTAAAAACTTAACCTTTTCCCAATTTTAGACTTTGGCAGATTTTAGCTATTTTTGCACAAGTCAAGCAATCTTCACACAATTCAAGCAAGCATGCAAAGAGTATATAGGCAGCGGAAATTAAAGCATGCAACTTGCAAGAATGTAAAGGAAGGGTTTGGAGGATTCAAACGCAATTGGAGACACGGATGTTTTTTCGTGGTTCCGATAGGTGGTGCTATCGTACATCCACGTTGATGGAGACTTCAACCCACGAAGGGTAATGGTTGCTTGTGAGTCCACGGAGGGCTCCACCCACTGAAGGGTCCACGAAGAAGCAACCTTGTCTATCCCACCATGGCTGTCGCCCATGAAGGACTTGCCTCACTAGCGGTAGATCTTCACGAAGTAGGCGATCTCCTTGCCCTTACAAACTCCTTGGTTCAACTCCACAATCTTGTCTGAGGCTCCCAAGTGACACCTAGCCAATCTAGGAGACACCACTTCCAAGAAGTAACAAATGGTGTGTTGATGATGAACTCCTTGCTCTTGTGCTTCAAATGATAGTCTCCCAACACTCAACTCTCTCTCACTGGATTTGGATTTGGTGGAAAGAAGATTTGAGTGGAAAGCAACTTGGGAAAGGCTAGAGATCAAGATTCATATGGTAGGAATGGAATATCTTGGTCTCAACACATGAGTAGGTGGTTCTCTCTAACTGGTAAGTTGGAAGTGTAGGTTTGTTATGATGGCTCTTCACGAATGAAGAGGAGGTGGAGGTATATATAGCCTCCACACAAAATCTAACTGCTACACACAATTTACCAAACTCGGTGGGACCGAATCAACAAACTCGGTAGGACCGATTTAGTAAACCTAGTGGCCGTTAGTGGTTTCGATGGGACCGACATGCAACTTGGTAGGACCGATATGGTTAGGGTTAGGGCATAACGTAATCTCGGTGAGACCGATTACACAAACTTGGTGAGACCAATTTTGGTAATTAGCTAACCAGAGAGTTGGTCAGGTAAACTCGGTGGGACCGATTCGCTCTTTCGGTGAGACCGAAAAGTTACGAAAAGGAAACAGAGAGTTTACATTGCAATCTCGGTGGGACCGATCGCTCACTTCGGTTAGACCGAAACGTTACGAAGGGAAACAGAGAGATTACAATCCCATCTCGGTGAGACCGAGATCCCTATCGGTGAAACAGATTTGCCTAGGGTTTGTGGTAGTGGCTATGACATCTGAACTCGGTGGCGCCTGGATAGAAAGAATCAGAGGGCCGAGTTTGACTTTGGGTTTAGGTCATATGTGGATGTGAGAAAGTAGTTGAGGGTTTTGGAGCATATCACTAAGCACATGAAGCAAGAGGCTCATTAAGCAACACCTCATCCCTCCTTGATAGTATTGGCTTTTCCTATAGAATCAATGTGATCTTGGATCACTAAAATGTAAAATGTAGAGTCTTGAGCTTTTGAGCTTGAGCCAATCCTTTGTCCTTAATATCTTGAGGGATCCACTTTCATCATCCATGCCATGACATTCATTGAGGTTTCTAAAATATTTGTCTTGAATAGCATTAGCTCAATGAGCTATATGTTGTTATGAATTACCAAAACCACCTAGGATATAACACGCCCAATATGCTAACTCTATCCAAAAAGGAACTCAAGGTCCCACCAAGGATAGACCAGATATTGAAACGCTTTTGCAAGGTGGATATCATTACATCAACATTACATAATAGATGGGGATACATACATAAGGCACAATGCCACAAGAATACAACAACATCATATACAAGATCAACATCCGACTACGGATGAAACATAAACGAAACTCAAACGACATCCACCCTACTAGCCTGGAAGCTGCCGACACAGGAACCTATCCCCTGATCGAAGAAGAAGCGGAAGAAGAACTCCAAGACAAGCAAACATCGCTCTCGCGCCATGATCATCGCATAACCTGTACCTGCAACTGGTGGTGTAGTAATCTGTGAGCCACGAGGACTCAAAGAATCCCATTACCATGGGTATCAAGACTAGCAAAGCTTAATGGGAAAGGAAGGGGTAAAGTGGTGAGGTTGCAGCAGCGACTAAGCATGATATGGTGGCTAACATACGCAAATGAGAGCGAGAAGAGAAACAAAGGAACGGTCGTCAACTAGTAATGATCAAGAAGTGATCCTGAACTCCTACTTACGCCAAACATAACCCGAAACCGTGTTCTCCTCTCGATCAACCCCAAAAGAGACACTCACGATTACGCACATGGTTGGTGTATTTTAGAAGAGTTTGCTTCAAGTTTACTACAACCGGATATTAACAAATTCCCATCTGCCACATAGCGCGGGCACGGCTTTAAAGTTTATACCCTGCAGGGTGTCCCAACTTAGCCCATGATAAGCTCTCGCGATCAACTAAGGATATTCTTCTCCCGGGAAGACCCGATCAGTCTCGAATCCCTGCTACAAGACATTTCGACAAGAATAAAACAAGACTAGCAAAGCCGCCCGATCGCGCCGACAATCCCGATAGGAGCTGCACATATCTCGCTCGGGGCAACACCGGATGAGACATCCTACGAGTAAAACCAATCCTCAAGTTGCCCCAAGGTGGCCCCCCATCTACTCGGTTCAAAGCCGAACTTAGAGAAGCAATGGCCCGGGGGCTCAAATAAAGATGACCCTTGGGCTCCGAAACCCAAGGAAAAAGGGCTAGGTGAGGCAAATGGTAAAACCAATGTTGGGCCTCTGCCGGAGGAGTCTTATTCAAAGCGAACTGTCAAGGGGGTCCCATAAATCACCCGACCGTTAGGGACGCAAAATCCGGGAACATAATACCGATATGACGGAAACTAGGGCGGCAAGAGTGGAAAAACACAGGCATAAGGCCGAGCCTTCCACCCTTTACCAAGTATATAGATGCATTAATTAAATAAGATATATTGTGATATCCCAACAAGTAAACATGTTCCAACAAGGAACAACATCTCCATGTTCCAACAAGGAACAACCTTCATCTCCACCGCAACTAACAACGCTTATAAGAGGGGCTGAGCAAAGCGGTAACATAGCCAAACAATGGTTTGCATAGGAAGGGTGCAAAAGCTTAGAGGCTGACATGGCAATTTGGGATGGCTTGATAAACAGGTAATAGGTAGCGCAGCATAGCGATAGAACGAAGCAACTAGCATAGCAGTGATAGTAATGAGATCCAGGGTAGCGGTCATCTTGCCTGAAATCCCGCAAGGAAGAAGAACGAGTCCATGAAGAAGACGAACGGATGAAGCCGAACCAAGCGTAGACGAACGAATCCTCATGATCGCAACGAAACAGGAACTAACAAGAAGAAGCACACAACATAGTAAACACACCACACATGAACAAGGCATGATGCACAACAAGCATGTAACGCCCCCGATGCGGCTATATCTCCCATGTGTCGAGGCACGACTTAGAGGCATAACCGCATTGAAAGCAATGTCGCAAGTGAGGTAATCTTCACACAACCCATGTAATAAATAAGGGAAAGGGATACATAGTTGGCTTACAGTCGCCACTTCACACAGTACATAAATAAACATCCATCATTCAGAGTACACTCAAGGTCCGACTACGGAACCAAAATAAAAGAAGATACCCCAAATGCTACACAGATCCTCGATCGTCCCAACCGGGCACCACTATTGATCATCGTGAAAAGACATAGTAACGACCACGTTCCTCGTCGAACTCCCACGTGAGCTCGGTTGCGCCACCTTGACCGCATCGTCGGAACTCGCAACTGTTTTGAAGTATCTGTGAGTCACGGGACTCAGCAATCTCACACCCGCGAGATCAAGACTATTTAAGCTTATAGGAAGGACGGAGTAGTAAAGTGGAGCTGCAGCAAGCGACTAGCATATATGGTGGCTACATCGCAAAAGAGAGCGAGAAGAGAAGCAAAGCACGGTCGTGAAACTAATAGCGATCAAGAAGTGATCCTGAACTACTTACGCCGACATAACTCCAACACCGTGTTCACTTCCGGACCACCGAGAAGAGACCATCACGGTTACACACGCGTTGATGTGTATTTTATCCGAGGTCAACTTCGGTTTTCTACAACCGACATTAACAAATTCCCATCTCGCCTCATAACGCGGGCACGGCTTTGAAAGATATTACCTGCAGGGTGTCCCAACTTAGCCCATTATAAGCTCTCACGGTCAACGAAGGATATTCTTCTATGGGAAGACCCGATCAATCTCGAATCCCGGACTACAAGACATTTCGACAGCAATAAAACAAGACCAGCAAAGCCACCCGACAGCCGACAAATCCCGATAGGAGCTGCACATATCTCGCTCTCGTGGCACATCCGGATGAGACAGCTACGAGTAAAACCAAGCCTCGAGTTTCCCTGTGGTGGCTTCAGAGGCGGTTTCGGTTCGGCCAAGACTCAAGGAGCACCGGTCCGGGGTTAAATAAAGATGACCCTCGGGCTCGCGAAAACCCGGGAAAAAGGCTTAGGTGGCAAATGGTAAAACCAATGTTGGGCCTTGCGGACGAGTCTTATTCAAAGCGAACTGTCAAGGGGTCCCATAAATCACCCAACCGTAAGGAACGCTAAATCAAGGAACATAACACCGGTATGACGGAAACTAGGGTGGCAAGAGTGGAACAAAACACTGCATAAGGCCGAGCCTTCCACCCTTTACCAAATATATAGATGTATTAATTATAGCAGATATATATTGTGATATCCCAACAAGTAAACTTGTTCCAACAAGGAACAACATCTCCATGTTCCAACAAGGAACAAACTTCAGCTTCACCTGCAACTAGCAACGCTATAAGAGGGCTGAGTAAAGCGTAACATAGCCAAACAACGGTTTGCTAGGAAAAGGATGGTTAGGGCTGACATGGCAATATGGGTGGCATGATATAGCAAGTGGTAGGCATCGCAGGATAGGCATAGCAAAAGAGCGAGCAACTAGCATAGCAAAGATAGAAGTGATTTCGAGGTATGGTCATCTTGCCCGCAATGTTCTCGTCGAGTTGTCGAAAGCTTGATCCTCGTGAAGCTGCTTCTCAACAGGTTCCTCGCTCACGCACTCGCCTCCCGCTCTACCCAAAGCAACAACACAAACAAAGGAACCACAATAAATCACGGTGCAATGCACAAGCAACATGATGCAAAACATGACATGATATGCGGATGTGATATGCAATGCTTATGTGCGCCCGGAAGGTAAATGATGAACCAGGCATCAACTTGGCAAACCAAGTATGCCACTGGAAAGATGAGATGATTTCGGTAGAAATCGATATAAAGATCACCGGAAACGGATGCACGGTTTGCAAATGACAAGCAAAACAAGAATGGCACAAATCTGCCATTAACAGCATGATGCCACTTAGCAAGCAACAATAAATTAAGCTACTGCATCCAAACGTACCAACAAAGCACATGGCAGTGATCTACACAAGATACTCGACAAAAGATGAGCACTGAGCTACAGCTAGTTCACATCATAACAGGTTCAAACAAGCATGGCAAAAGTGCACAAAATATCAGGCTGACATGGCAAAACAGCATCAGGTTGCAATGTTCAGAGCAACAAAACTACATGCTACAGGAACTTAAAATAGAAAAACATGGCATGGCATGAATCTACTCAAAGCATAGAACAAAAGTCCCTTACTAACCATAAGCCAAAAAGGATTAGAAAATATAGTAACACCCATGTCAATATTGAAAGTCTCGTTAACAGATTCAGCAACATGACATGTCAAAAACTGATAACGAGTAGGCATGTTTACAAGCTCAATGCACTCACTACAGAGCCTTATATGATAAACTAAGCATACATACATCAAGAAGACATGGCATAGAAGACATACATGGCAAGAACAATAACATAGCATACATGGATCAACCACAACAACCTAGGCAAAATTGAATAACATGTAAACAATCTGCCAGGAAACATTTGATAGCAAAAGTAGAGCTCGATTGACTCAAGCTATGGCACTCCATAATTGCAAACAAAGGCATGGATAGATAGAGAAAGACATGCTTTACAAAACATCCTTACTGAAGTATCTCAAAATATGCATGGATCTCTCGGTAGCATCAAGTTAACATGGCATCAAAAATCAGCTAAACAGGGCTGAAATCAGCAACATCAGGACACCTACTTTGCATGCTTGTGCTAGTCACCACATAGATCACAAAAATGCATGGCATACACCCCTGGAAAGATGGCATGGCATATTCCAAAACACATGTAGGACTCAAATTCATAGGGTGCACACATTAATCATGGCAAAAATAACAAAAGTGCAAGTTCTGTTAAGAAACAGAAACTAACATCACATAGCACACTTCTAACAGCATTTCGGGCATCAAGATGAGCTCAAATGAAAATGATGCAATGAGATGAAATGATCTACGCTTCGTGACGAACATTTTGATATATTATACGCGCAAAATGGAGCTACGATGACAGACATATAGCACGTTGAAAATGCTACAAAATAACAATGAGATGCAAAACACAGAGAAAAAGTGAGGGGGAGAGAGGTCAACGGGCGCGGCGCACAACCGAGGCCGGATCCGCCGGATCGGACGAAGCGCGCCGGACGGCGCGAGGCGGGCGCCGAGGAGGCGGCCGGGTCGGGGCTTGCCGAGGCCGGGCCGGCGAGACGGCGGAGCCGAGAAAGTGCGGCGCGGCCGGGCGAGATCCGGCGGCGGGCGGGGCCTGCGGTGGCGGGCGGCGGCGGGCCGCCGATGGCGGGCGGCGGGCGGCCGGTGGCGGGCGGCGGCGCGGCAATGGGGCGACGAGAGGCGGCGGGAGTATGGCCATGGCGGCGGGGCGGGCGGTCTTCGGGCCAGCGGGCCGCGGGCGGCGCGGCGGCGGCATGACAGGTGGCGCCCGCGATTGGGCGAGGCGGCGGCGATTTTAGTCGGCGGCGGCGGACACGTTCGGCGCGCGGAACGGATTTAGGGTTTCGTGGAGGAATGATCCGGATTTGGAGGGTTTGCTTAAATAGGCATAGAGGAGCTAGGAGAGTCCAAATGAGGTGTAGTTTTCTACCACACGATCGTGATCAAACGACGGAGAGCATGGAAATGACTTAGATGGGTTATTGGGCTGTTTTGGAGGGGTGTTGGGCTGCAACTTAAAAGAGGCCTTTTGAAAAAGTGTTAACTGCTGGAGTACCAAACGAGCTCCAAATGACCGAAACTTGACCGGTGGTCTACGGGTGGTATACCAAGGCCACTAGACAAACCTCGTCCATTCCGAGAAGGTTTAATACCGCACACGGAAAAACGTAAAGGGGCGCGGGGAGATAGGAGTGCCGGATTGCAAAACGGACAACGGAAAAATGCTCGAATCATGAGGCGAACACGTATGCAAATC
>JAHIAM010002570.1:0-28115 GCA_021605205.1 Aegilops longissima
ATCGTTTGGGCTTCCGCTCTTGGATGAGCTGCTCTTGATGATGTGCGGGTTCTCTTCCGCCCAGCTATGGGGCGTTCATCTCGAACTATCATATGCATGGCATGGATAAAAGCTCATTGAATTGCATGGGATGCTCAAAGTGGCGAGCAGGATATTAAGAAAGGCCGCATCAAGTGTTGATGGTGCAGAAATCGGCTAAGTTCAAGAAGAGTTGGTCCAAGAAAAAGGCTAAGGCAAAGGGCGCGGAGATGGTAACCTCTCGCGCTGCATGAAATCTGGACGGACTCGAAGACGTTCTTTCTTTGCAAGGACCGGTCCTTTGGAAGAAGCTGTAGCAAGTGGCTTGCGAGCATGGCAAGAAGGCGGAAATGCTTCTTGAGGCAAAGGTACACTTGTTGCATATGTTATAGACATTTACCTTGTGACATACCTAGTAGCTCTTGGGTATTTGATACGGATCGGTTGTTCATATTTGCAACTTCGATGCAGGGGCTGGTAAGAACTAGGCGTGTGGCACAAGGGAGATTGACATCAGGGTTCGACAACAAAGCAAGAGTTGCTGCGTTGGAGGTCGACGCGATGCAGCTCCGACTTCCTTCAGATTCATAATGGAATTGAATAATTGTTATTACATTCCTGCTTAGTCGAACATTATTTCTGCCTCATGTTTGATGAGTCAAGGTTATGAATTCAATTTAAGGACAATGGTTGTTCGATATTTTTGAATGGTATGTTCCAAAGCTATGCACCCATTGTTGATGGGCTATTTATATTGAATCTAGAACAGGAACGGTCTATAACGTAAATGTCAGAGGCATAAGCCTAATGAGATAAATCCGACATACTTACGGCATTGCGGCTTGGACACATTAGTGCAAAGCATGAAGAAGCTCCATGATGATGGGCTCCTAACCCGTCCGACTTGGTCGTTCGAGACATGTGAATCATGCTTGCTCGGCAAGATGACTAAGTCTCCTTCGCAAAGAGTTGCGAGAGGCGTCCGAGGCTATTGGAACTTATACATAGTGATGTGTGTGGTCCAATGAGCACAAGCCTGCGGTGGCTATCGATGCCGTGACTTTTACCGGCGACTTGAGTAGATATGGATATATCTATTTGATGAGGCACAAGTCGGAGACTTTTGAAAAGTTCAAGAGTTTGAGCGAGGTTGAGAATCAGCTCGGCAAGACTATAAAGCTTCTGCGATCTGATCGTGGAGGTGAGTACATGAGCCAGGAGTTTGATGATCATCGAAAAGTCGGGTATAGTACCTCAGCTCACACCTCGAATGCGCACGGAGAAAGCGGCGTGTCGAGCGGAGAATAGGACCTTGTTGGACATGGTCGGTCTATGATGAAACAAATCGGATTTACCCTTGTCATTTTGGGATCGCTCTAAAGCTGCAGCTTTCACATAATAGGGTACCATCAAAATCCGTAGACAAGACACCGCATGAGATGTGGGTGGGAAGAGTCGGTTTGTCTTTTCTAAAGATTTGGGGTTGTGAAGCATTTGTCAAGCGACTTATGTCGGACAAGCTTACACCCAAGTCGGATAAATGCATATTAATGGGATATCAGAAACCTTGGGATATAGCTTCTACAACCGGGAAGAGAACAAAGTGTTTGTTGCTCGGAGCAGGGTTTTCATAGAGAAGAGTTTCTCGGTCGGGAGGCGGTGGGAGGGCGGTTCGACTCGAAGAAATCGAGGACCACTCGGGGGCGGCTCGGCTGGTGATGAGATCATCTGAGGTCGGTCGGGAACACTGTAGTGGAAGCGGCACGGAACCACGAAGGTCGGAAAGATTCGCGAGTGCGTGATGTATTGTTGCTAGAAAGCGGCAAGCGCGACCCGCGTATCGGAGGCGATGGTGAGCCAGATTCGAGGCATGGCTAGAGGCCATGAGATCGAGTTAAAGTCCATGGATGAGAATCAAGTGCAGGACTTGGTTGATCCGCCACTGGCGTAACGCCATTGGTTGCAAATGGGTCTTTAAAAAGAAAACGATGTGGATGAAATGTTGAGATCCACAAAGCTAACTTAATAAGCTAAAGGTTATGGACAAGTTCAAGGAGTTGACTCTGACGAGACTTACTGCTTGATGGCGATGCTGAAATCGGTGAGGATCATACTAGCTATAGCTGCATATTTCGATTACGAGATATGGCGGATGGATGTCAAGGCGGCTTTCCTTCATGGAAATTTAACGAGGGCGTGTATATGATACAGCCGAGGGTTTTGTCGATCCGACTAGCACTAGTAAGGTATGCAAGCTCAAGAGATCCATTTATGGGTTGAAGCAAGCATCTCGGAGTTGGAACATTCGTTTTGATGAGGTAAATCACTGGTCTCGGTTTCATCAAAAGCGAAGAGGACTCTTGTTTATACAAGAAGTTAAGTGGGAGCTCGATAGTGTTTTGATCTTGTATGTGGACGACATACTATTGATCGGGAGCGATGTTTCGATGTTAAACTTCGGTCAAGGATCATTGAATGGCAAGTTTTCGATGAAGGACCTTGGTGAGGCAGTCTATATTTTAGGCATTAAGATCTATAGAGATAGATCGAGGAGGCTGCTCGGCTTAAGCGAACGCGTACATAGATAAAGTGTTGAAGCGGTTCAACATGGTGAAGCGAAGAAAGGGTTCTTGCCGCTCTCACATAGTATAAGGCTAAGCGAGACTCGAGTCCCTCGACATCGATGGCGAAGCGGGATGAGTAGGATTCCGTATGCCTCGACAATCGGATCCATCATGTATGCCATGATATGTACAAGGCCTGATGTTGCTTTTGCAATAAGCCTAACAAGTAGATACCAGGCCAACCCGGTGAGAGTCCTTTGGGCAGCGGTAAAGACTATTTTGAAGTACACGAAAAGGACTAAAGAGATGTTCCTAGTTTATGGAGGTGAGGAAGAGCTGCGTCGTGAGGGAATTCACGTCGATGCTAGTTTCCAAACCGGCGGAGATGATGTCGATCCGATGCGGATTCGTGTGCGTCTGAGCGGAGGGCGATTACACTGGATGAGTTCCAAGCGGGATCGGTGGCGATTCTACCACGAAGCGAATACATTGCGGCTTGTGAAGCTGCAAGGAAGGTGTTTGGATCCGGCATTTTCTGGATGATCTTGGTATTTTCCCAGCCTCGGTGAAACCGTTGGACCTTTATTGTGATAATTCTGGTGCCATCGCACAAGCCAAGGCGAGGAATCACCACAAGGTCGGACACATAGACGGAAATATCACGTCTGAAGATCGTAAGAATGGTGATGTAGAGTTATGCAAGATTCACACGGATGCAAATGTTGCAGATCCGTTGACTAAGCCCTTCCACAACCCAAGCATGAGGGCGCGTTAGAGCTATGGGCATTCGATGTCTATTTGATTGACTCTAGTGCAAGTGGGAAGCTGTTGGAGATATGCCTAGAGGCAATCATGTATGATGATATTTCCTATGTGTTTATGAATAAAGATAGTCCTTGGACATTATCAATGATGTGTATCGGCAAATCGTGACTTGTTTGTGGGACTATGCATTGTATGATGACTGTCCTAAAAGGTCCCTAGTCGAAAGGGCTGTGTGGGCAGCATGGCCGACTAGACTAGCATATGACCTGATCGATGGCTCGGTCTCACTAGCCATGGAGCATTGGATGCTAACGGATAATATGGACTTGGAAAGGTCTGGTCGGATTCGACATAGTCGGATCCGAGTCGAATAAGGTCGAGTCGGACAGACCCAACTATGAGGCATGGCGATATGTCATCTGTGAGTCTCTAGTACAACATCGTTCTATGTCCTAAGACACTGGTGGCGCATGTACTCGAGATGATGATAGACTTGCTTTGGGCCGACCAAGCTACTCCGTGTTGGTAGTTACAAAGGTAGGTTTGGGTTTGTCAATCCCATGCTTTGCGAGACATGGTCGAGCAAGATGGGATTGCCCCTCGATCGGGAGATATACTCTGGGCCCCTCGTGTGATCCGACAAGGAACAGCATGGCCATGCGACAAGGATTATGAGATAATCCGGATGAGTGGTCGGTATCCTTTGGAGCGAGAAAGAGGTCGGGCTAGCACAAGGATGACAGTCTGCGCCTTGAGCCCGACAACATATATCGTGTGGCAAAAGGAATGGAAGTATGATGTATGAGGTTCGCCTAACCAGCTTCATAAATGCAGCTTGGTGGTGACACGCCTTGCTAGAGGCTGCTACCAACCGTCTGGTCGGAGGTGATCGAGCTGTGACCAAGCCGACTTGAACCTAAGAATTGGCAGCAAGGAAGGAACCTCTGAGGTCGGTTCGTTGAGACCTTTGGTCGGATGTGATCGAGCTGGACTAGGAAACGTGACCGAGTGAACTTTAAACTTTAGGGTCCGTCTGAGGCCCAAGTGTTGAGCTTCATGACAGACGCCTATATAAAGTGGAGTGTGGCACACTCGGGATATAGACGGCGCTTTGGCCTCGGGAGGCGGATCGCTTGGCCTCGGGAGGTTGATCGCGGCCTCAGGAGCCACCTCCACTTGCCGCCGGTATGTGATCGGACCTAGCAGTCCGCCGCTCGGTGTTTCTCCCGCGTCGCGGATACCGTTAGGCGGTGCACTTGCGCCGCTCCGGCGAACTTCGTCGTGGGATCGGACGACGGGCGCTCGAGGGAGATCGAGCGAGGAGGAGGCGATCCGCGGACGCGCTGCTAACTCTTCTTCCGCTGCGGCGCTGCGGCGTCTAGTGGTATGAACTGTGATCCATCTCCCATAGCATGTTCTGGATGTTACTGGCGTAGGAATTTTTAATTTGCGATCGGCGCACCCTAGTAGAACCCAACAACAATGTGTTCCTCCGGTATTTAGGAGTTGCATAATCTCATAGTCATAGGAACATGTATAAGTCATGAAAGAAAGCAATAGCAACATACTAAGCGATCAAGTGCTAAGCTAATGGAATGGGTCAAGTCAATCACATCATGCATAATGATGTGATCCCGTTAATCAAATGACAACTCATGTCTATGGCTAGGAAACTTAACCATCTTTGATTCAACGAGCTAGTCAAATACAGGCATACTAGTGACACTCTGTTTGTCTATGTATTCACACATGTACTAAGTTTCCAGTTAATACAATTCTAGCATGAATAATAAACATTTATCATGATATAAGGAAATATAAATAACACCTTTATTATTGCCTCTAGGGCATATTTCCTTGATGGGATCATACTTCTCTTGTTGAGGAACAAACTTACGTCTTGGGGTATTGATCTTCTTCCCTCAACTCCATTGGCATTGAACTTTCATTCAAAACCAACACCTTGATTCTTCGGTTTGCCTTCCTTGCTTGCATAAAATTTCCTCAAATTGCTTACTCCCGGCAAGGCTATTGTAAACACCTTTCTCTGTGATTCCCTTCCATAAGCTATTTTCTTGCTCAAGTGTAACTTGGCTAAGAGAATCATTAGTGGAATCAAGAGAACTACTAGAAAGCAACAACATTGGATTTAACATGATTGTTGTTACTACTAGAAGAATCTTTCTTACTCTTGTTGCTAGATATAACTTGTGGCATGTAAGTAGACAGAGTAAGCGGCAGCAATGTAAGAAGAATAAAAAAATTTCTTGCGAAGATCATCATTGATACGCTTTTAAGAACCCATGCTCTTGCTCAAGGTTGAGCTCTTCAAAGTGTAACTTCTCATGAGTCTTTAAAAGTTCTCGATGATCTTCCAAGGTAGTTTCATGAGCTAACTTAAGAGTGGTTAGTTCTTTAGTTAGGCGCTCAATCTCCTTCTTATCATCATCATTACGTTTTATCTTGATTAGCATGATTAACAACAAGTTCATCATAGTTTTCATCACTAGAGTTGTCAACAAGTAAATCATCATCACCTACAAATCATCTTCATCACTACTGAAATCAACATACTCGGGGTGTGATAACTTTGGGCCTTTAGCCATGAAGCAGCTCCCAATTCCTTCATTTGGTGAGTCAAATATGTTGTAGGAGTTGGTTGACACAAGTGCTAGACCGGCAACACCTTATTCTTGAGTATATTCTTGTAGCAATTACGCTCACGACTTGAAGATCTTTTGTCATTGTAGGACCTTGACTTGGAACTTCTTTCCTTGCTTCTACTCTTGTAGAAGTTGTTGAAGATTCTTCACCATTAGGCTCAATTCCTCATTGAAGGTTTGTTTCTCACTTGATGATGTAGGAGCATCACATGAGGCTTTATAAGCACCACTTGACTTGTTGTGAAGCTCTTCCTTATCCTTGGTGACATCTCATGAGCAACAATTCTTCCAATGACTTCCGTTGGCTTGAGGTCTTTGTAATTGGGCATCATTTGGATCAATGTGCACATGGTATAATATTTTTCCATCAAGGCTCTTAGGATCTTCTTGATGATGAATCTATCGGTCATCTCCTCACTTCCTAAGTGGCAATCTCATTTGTGATGAGAGCAAGCCTAGAGTACATTCAGCGACACCTTCACCATCCTTCATTTTGAACTTTTCAAGTTGACTTTCAAACACATCGAGGAGTCCCGGACTAGGGGTGTCAGGATAGCGGACTATCATCTCGGCGGACTCCAAGACTATGAAGATACAAGATTGAAGACTTCGTCCGTGTCGGGATGGGACTTTCCTTGGCGTGGAAGGCAAGCTTGGCGTCTGGATATGTAGATCTCCTACCATTGTAACCGACTACGTGTAACCCTAACCTATCGGTGTCTATATAAACGGAGGGTTTTAGTCCGTGGGGCGAACAACAATCATACCATAGGCTAGCTTCTAGGGTTTAGCCTCCTTGATCTAAATGGTAGATCTACTCTTGTACTACCCATATCATCAATATTAATCAAGCGGGGTAGGGTATTACCTCCATCGAGAGGGCCGAACCTAGGTAAAAACATCGTGTCCCTTGTCTCATGTTACCATCCGCCTAGGCTTGCTGATTCGGGACCCCCTACCGAGATCCGCGGTTTGACACCGACATTGGTGCTTTCATTGAGAGTTCCTGCGTAGCGTCGCCATCGGTAGGATGCCTCATCTCGTCTTTAAAGCGACACTATATCAAAAGCCTTGGCCCTTTGGTGGAACTCTTGGCTAGGTGGTTTTCTCATGACCGCTAGTTCGGCCACCCATGCCCGGCGATGACCTCTTGAGTCATCGAAACCAATCTCCATGTTAGTTGAACTTGCGAACAGTTAGATCGATCGAGCTCTCCTCCGTAAGCGAGCTCTTGGATCGCATCGCCCATACAGGAGTCGCCACAGACTACGACGGATCGGGCCTAAAACCGATTTGAGAGATCAACTCTCCCAGGCTACCCATCATGTTGCTGTGATAGAGGAGCAATCGGCGATTCTTCTTCTATCTTAAGGACTAATTACGTCCGGTTCCCGATCCCTCCATGCGGACTCCTTGAGGAGGGCGGATGTCAATCAAGCCACGAACTTAAAAGTCGAGGCGGGGGTTGGATTCATTGGATAACACTCAAAAATCCAAACTTCCGAGTTGAAACTTCCGGCCCCTGAGTCCTAAATTGGGCGGGGTTCGGATCGAGTTCCACCGCCCACCCAAACATTAGTGATCTATCGAATTCGGCAAAACCGCTGAAGCGATTACATCATTCTTGGGCGATTCCTCTGGTTATGGACAGGGATAAAGGACTGCGAGAGAAGGGCGCAATCCCAATTCTTGCAAAAATTGCAGGACAAGGGAATCCTAAGCGCCATAAGTAAGTCGCAAATTACACGCTTTGCCGACTTGGTGACCATAGTACAAAAGTACTATGCGATGGAAGCGCTGGAAAAGCGAAAGTAAATTTTGGGATAATCCGACCCGAATACATCCCTAGTCCGAAATAAAGGGTGCATCATTACCAAGCACTGGGCTAAACACCAAAAACCAAAACCCCTAAAGTGCGGAACCGTACTAGAGGGTTGGCTAAGCGGACCTGCGAAATTCATAGCACTGGCGCCACTCCAACTCATAGTCTTGAGCATGTTGGATACTCGGCGGTGGCCAAAAGTGGCGAAAAGCTTCTAGGCAGAATCAGCCCAGCAACACCATGCACGGTGTTACAGTCTTGAGACTTTCGCATCAAACAACATGCGAAAACAAACACTCCATAACCTTGCGAAGTCTACCAAGTAGCAACAATAAATCCATGGGTAACGGCTATTACCTTTAATGCCGGTGATGAACCTAAATTCGAACAACGAGAGCACCGGCCGCATTGGTCCTCAGTCCAATAGTGGGCGACTTTCGCCTTACTAAGGTACTCATGGATGGCGGCAGCGGACTAAACCTCATCTGAGAAACCCTCGAAAAATGGAAATAGGTGGAACCACATTGGCGAAGCAGCACAACCTTTAGAGGAATAATCCCTAGCCGAGAAGCATGCTGCACAGGAAAAATCACCTGCTGGGCGTAGTGTTATTTCATGGGACAATTACAGGTCGAGGAGGTCACATTCAAGTGGCCCCATTCAGCAGCGGATATCATGCTTTATTAGGGGCGAGAGGCATTCACAATTTTCAAGCTATACCCCATTATGGGTACATGAAGCTTAAAATGCCGGACCTAACGGAATCATCACTCTCGCTAGTGATCCGAACATAGCACTCATGCGCCGAAAACAAGGCGGCCGCACTAGCCCTCGAGGCACTATCAGAAGCCCTAGCGGCTGAGGAACTCACCAGCGATCGCTCCACGGTGAACAGGGCGATGTGATACTTGATAAAAGATCCAAGTCCACCTCTTTTAAACCAGCGGATGAAATAGTCAAATTCCAAGTCCACCAGCGGACCACAAAAGCGGCCTCCATTGGGGCACAATTAAACCCTGATGTAGGCGCCCTTTCGAAATTTCTACGAAAAGCTGGGACATTGCACGGCACCCTTGGACATGCCGGGGAATCCCGTCGGCTGGCGACACAGCCTAAATATCCTAAAAAGTTCAAGCCCAGTCAAACAGGTTCTTGGCGCTTTTCCAAACCCAAGAGACAGGCCATGGGAGAGGAGCTAGCCAAACTTTTGGAAGGATTCATCAGAGATATAAAACATCCGGACTAGCTAGCAAACCTGGTGATGGTACCAAGAAGGATAAATCCTGGCGCCTATGTGTTGATTTTAAAGACCTTAATAAGGCTTGCCCAAAGGATCCCTTCCCCTCCCTCGAATTGATCAAATTATTGGCCTTCTGACGGACCACGATTCATTGTGCTTCCTTGATGTACTCGGCTACCACCAAATCAAGATGGCGGAGCAGACCAAGCTACTGGACATTCATCCTCCATCGGCCCGTTACGCTTCAACACAATGCCCTTTGGGCTCAAAACGCCGGCGCAACATATCAGCGCATGATCCGGACATGTCGGCAAACCAGATCGCCAAAGCGGTGGAAGCATATGTAGATGGCGTGGTCGTCAAAACCAAGCACGTCGAAACTCTAGTAGGCGACTTGAGGCTCACATTCGACAATCTTCAAAATATGACATCAAGCTCATTCCGGAAAAATCGTCTTGGCGTTCAGTAGGAAAGCTCACAGGCTTCATTGTGTGTAGAGAAGCAAACAAACCAGCCAAGATCCGAGCTCTGTCACAATTGGATATTCAAAGACCTCAAACAAATACAAAAATTGGCGGCATGCGTGGCGACTCTAAGCCGCTTTATTTCCCGTTTGGGAGAAAAGCGTTACCCTTTACCGCCTCCTCCGCCACTTTGAACACTTGAGTGGGCGGATGCCTGCCTGGCGGACTCGAAGAGATAAAAGCCATATTGGCAACAAACCCGGTCTGGCCACGCAATGGTAGGCGAACCAATGCTAATATATATCACGCAACACATCAAGTTGTCGGCACGGTGCTCGTTGTCGAGCGAAGCAGACGGACACGGTTCCCTCTTCAAAAACCAGTTTACTATGTCCTTTGTCCTAACTCCATGCAAGTCCGGTACCCACACTATCAAAAGATAGCATCTGCGGTGTTCATGGCATTCCGGAAGCTGCGACACTACTTTCAAGAGTGTTCGATAGCGGTAGCCTCGAAGTACCTCTTAATGACATTATAAACAACCATGACGCGGCGGGCGGATTGCTAAATGGGCCATAGAGCTCCTTCCATTCGACATAACCTACAAGCCACGACGAGCTATCAAGTCGCGGTTTTGGCCGACTTCGTGGCGAATGGACGAGCTGAACTCCCTAAAATGCAGGCGCATACTCAATTGGATCATGCACTTTGATGGCTCCAAAATGTTGGCGGCACAGAAATTTGGCGTCGTCTAATGTCCCCAACGGGGACACGATCAATCGTCCTTGAGATAATGTATACGGACTCCAACAACGCGGCGAATATGAGGCCCATACGCACGGCCTCCGGATGGCGATCTCCATGGGCATTCAGCGCCTAGAGGTGCGGCGGGAATTGAACCTCGCAATATCTCAAATAAATGGAGACTTTGATGCCAAAGATCCGAAAATGGCAGCATACCGCCAATGCGGTCCTAAAAATGTCGGCCGCAGTTGAAGGGCTCGAATTTCATCATATAGCCGGGATAACAACCCGGCGGTGGATATATTAGCGCGCATCGGTGCAAAGCGCGATGTCGTCCACCCAATATCTTCTGGAGCGGCTGTTCAAGCCATCCGTACTATGGGAAGGGAGTCCGGCAAAAACAATCCGGACCCAACCGCCTTTTACGATGCGAACACTCACGACACAACGGAGGCTCTGCCCCGAGATAACACCCTCGCTCACGAAATAATGGCGGTTATCGCCCGTGGGCGGAACCATTCCTAGCCTACCTAACTAGGCAGGAACTCCCGAAGACAAAATGAGGCTTGCTACATAATGCAGCGATCTAAAACCTATAAAGTCCATGAGGAGAGCTTTATAAGAAAAGCACTAGGAGTCCTTCAAAGGTGTATCTCCGAAGAGGAAGGCGAAACCTCTGGCTGAAATTCATGCGGATTGGGTGGGCACCACGCCGCAGCCGGGCCCCTTCTAAACAAGGCCTTCCGTGCAGATTTTATTGGCCGGCGGCCGGGCGGATCTGCAGGACTTGAGTCCAGCGATCGTCGGTTGCCAGCTTTGCTAACCAAGCCACATGCCACCCACCGCCCTTAAAACTATACCCATCACACTGGCGTTCGCGGTGCAGGGGCTTGACATGGTTGGACCCCTTAAGGAGGAACCCACAAGCAAAAATACCTATTGGTCATGGTGGATAAATTCACCAAATGGATGAGAGCCAAGCACTGTTAAAGCGGCGAATCCGGACGGTGATAGACTTCATATCGGGGTAGTGCACCGTTCACGGTGTCCCCACAGTATCATCGCTGATAGCGACACCAACTTCACGGCCGATGAGGTCAAATTATGGTGCAAAAACATGGGCATCAAGCTCGATTCGCCTCGGTCTATCACCCTCAAACCAACGGCCAAGTCGAACAAGCAAATGGTCTAATCATGGCGGCATTAAACCCTAGACTAGTGCGGTCCCTCAAGGAATCTAACACGCCTTTGGGTTGAGGAGCTCGACTCCGTACTCTACGGGGCTGCGGACCACACGAATCGTACTACGGTTCACACCATTCTTTATGGTGTCTGGCGAGAAGCGATCTTGCCTGCGACATAATACATGACTCACCTCGGCGTGCGCATGTATGAAGAAAGAAGCGAGCTCGATCGGCGGGACAGTTGGGCGCATTGGAGGAGGCGCGGCGTGGAAAAAGCTCGTTCCGCATTCTATCAACAGCGACTCGAAGATATCAAAGCGAGGAAATGCGGGCCAAAGCTTATAGCGTTGGCGAACTAGTTCTCGCTGCCGGACAAGAAAAAGGACAAACTCAAGCCCAAATGGGAAGGTCCCTTCATCATCGACCAGGTCGACGGCGGAACATACCGTCTGTAAGCGCATCGGATAACCGACTCGAGCTGAAACCATGGGAGCAGCCGTCTCGAAGATTCTCGCCTAAGCGCGGACTCCAAGTTCGTCTCCTTCCTCGTCCACATTTCTATTTTTGATGTCTTTTATTTCTCTCCTTCCTCCTCCTTCTTCTTGAAGCCTCTAGAGGCTCGTTTGCGCTTTTGCACATACTTGGCGCTGTCGCTCATTATACAGGGGCTTCTTTCACGAAGCTTATTTATCTGAGCTTCATGCCCAACACATCGCGTTAAACTTCGCATGTACCTTTTATTCACCATTATATGCATCGATATGACTTAAGTTTTGGCCAAGCTAGGTTGCTGGCTCTGTGCTTACCCCTCGTTCTGATTGTTCGGCTAGGTGGTAAAGGGAGCACCTCTGCGATTATTCTTGCCGGTCGGCGGGATGTGTACCTCAGGCTGGGTGAAGCCAAAGCTAAGCGTTCTTAAGGGAATATTCGGTCGAGGAATTGAAAGATGATTTTAATTATTTACCTATCTGCCCCGGATGATTTTACGCTTTCATAGCAGCTTTGACATACACTTTAGGGCATGCATCCCGAAAGGAACCCTTAGGAGACTATTCTCCTGGAAGATGTTTCTTACTACCCATGTAATATAACATAACTAGTTGGGCACTTATGCGATATAGCAATCAGGACCCCTATGCCTTGTCTCCATGCATACCTCGGTTCTTATATAACCACGGTATTGGACACACTCGGACTATTGGGTCACGAGGTTGAAGCAAAAAGGTCGCTATGAAAAGCGATCTACAATCCGGCTAGAAGACATTTTTCATGTCATATTTTTACATAGTCAACTCGACTCATTGTATTACTCCTCAATGCCATCTAATAGGCTATCTAATTTACAATCTTCTTTGGGAATACTTGGCGGCCAATTCTACTTGGCGTACACTAACTTCTGAGATCTCCATCCCATCGGGCCCCCAGGTCCGACCTTGGCCATGTGGTTTGGGTCAACCTACCCGTGTGCAGCGTCTTTACCATGGCCCGAGGCCTCCTGGCGCCTTGACAATGACAGGCGATATCTTCCATAGTCGGAAGCCGCCCGTGCTCCTTGAACCGCTCTACCAGCTCCCCAATGCCTTTGGGCGGGGAGATAGATAGCCACAAGGCCTGGCCGCGCCTTTCATCACTGCGGACTCGTTCGTGCAAGTGGCGCAATTCGGAAGAAGATCACCCAAAGAGCTGGGCATCTCCTCCTCGGGGCGACTGTGAGCAAACCTACATACATGTTTATGTTAGTCGCCTTCCTCGCGAACTCTTTCACGATTCGCTCAAGCACTTCTTGAAAATGCGCGCGAAGCCGCGATTCTCCTTCTGGTCGGACAAGCTGAGCACGAACATCCTTTAGTTCCTCACCCAGTTTGGTGTTGGCATCTTGGAGTTATTTTTCTCCTGCCGCACCCTCGTAAACCTGCTCTCGCTTGACCTTTAGCTGGCGCAAAACTATTGCTTGTCGGATCTAGTCGGTGCCATCCTGCAATATTTTTCGAATCTACACACGCCCGCACTTCATAAACTATTTATCTTTTAGGCGTATATTACGGAGGGGTCTCTGTGGCTCCCCACATGGCGGCTAGTCTTGACCTCAAGTTGGTCCTTGCACTCTTCAAGCTCTGGGGACGATCGGTACTCTTTTTGTAGATCTGCATAACAAATGATCCTTAAATCAGTTATTCTAACTATTTCAAGTCTCGGGAGACTCTTGGCATATATAAGCTGTCAAATTTCCTTACCGTATGTCCTTTACATACTGCTCCATAGCTCTGGCTAGACCATCTTGGCGGCGCAGTGCGCATCTCCCGAGTGAAGGCATTCAAGGCCTCTTGGGAGAAACATGTCGTCCGAAAGAACTGTCGGCGGCGCTTTGTGATTCAAGCGCTCTCCACCTTGGAGTTGGTGGCGGACAATCTGTCGGCATCCCTGCCGGAGCATCCGGCGTATGCCTTGTGTTCGCCTCGGCTTGGACCGGCTTTGGGCACGGCGGCGGAGGTTCGATCGGCAACCTCTCCGGTCGATCCGTGGCGCTCTTTTTCTGAAAAGAGTGTCGCCGTTAATATGCCTTCTAGGAATCAATCCTAGGAACATGGTGACCGCCATACCGTTCTGGCGGAGTTTCGATCCGGACCGCACTCCTTTTTAACTTCTGCGGGCCGTCTGCCCCTTGTTGGCTAGCCGCCCTTGAGCTCGGCTTCCTGCCTCGAAGGTACCCCTGCGAAACACATCGGTGATCAAAAATAAGCATGGATGGGTCATTATCGGGGTTTTGGGATCTCGGTCTCGATTACCTATGAAGTGGAAGTATTCGGGGGTAATCGGCCGTAATGGAAACCAAAGCATTGTCGATGCTGAGTTGGTAGAACACCCGTCGATCAACTCCACCTTTATATCCGGATCCTCTTGGAGGCGGATCGAGGACCGTTCGGATCCTCGGGTTGTGGGAGAAGCGGGCTGTGTATCTTCTCCATAGTCGGCGCGGTTCCTGCCGCGAAACCATGAAATGAGATATTTAACCCAGGGAACATGGATCGGACAGGTCACAAAGATGTTTGCTTACCCGGCCGAGGATTATTGAAGAAAACTCCTTGATGGATTGGCGGAGAAATCCTCCTCCTCCCCTTTATACATGGCAGACAAGATCTTCACGGTTCGGTGACCGATCCGGCCCTTTGCGGCCATGGCGGGAGGCATCATCCTCCCCGTTGAAGTCCCACATGGGGTGGCCCCTATATTGGAGCGGCTGCACTCCCCTCATCATGGTCAATCCGGCATGAGCCAGTAACCTTATTCGGCTCATCAAATAGAGGACATCGGTCATCTTCCCTCCGGGGCTCGAGGCGCCGGCTTAGGTGCTTCTTGAGGAGAGCATTGCTAAACTCCGGAAGGCCGATCCGAACAGGATCCGGCAGCGGGGCGTCCTCCATGTAAAACCATTACGAAGGCCAGTCTTGGACGCCTTCTTGAGGGTTCGGATAGGTATCAGTCCGGCGATGCGCCATAGCTTCGGCTCCGCCCACTTCATATATTGACCCCTCATAGAACAGGGTGCTAGGCGAATAATCTCTTCCAGCCCGAAATGCATTCATTCAAACACATGGAAGATGGCCATTATTGGGCATAGAAGCCAAGGCGCAGCATTTATTAAGCCCGGACACTATTAGACAAGTATATGGAATTTGTGAAGAACCCGCCTCGCAATGCGAAGACAATCAACCGCCCGAGACTCGCCATCGTCATGGAAGCCTGGTTAGGAGAGCTCTTGAGGAGTCCCGAACTAGGGGTGTCGGATAAGCGGGACTATCATCACGGCCGGGCTCCAAGACTATGAAGATACAAGATTGAAGACTTTGTCCCGTGTCCAGGATGGGACTTTCCTTGGCGTGGAAGGCAAGCTTGGCGATGCGGATATGTAGATCTCCTACCATTGTAACCGACTACGTGTAACCCTAACCTATCCGGTGTCTATATAAACCCGAAGGGTTTTAGTCCGTGGGGCGAACAACAATCATACCATAGGCTAGCTTCTAGGGTTTAGCCTCCTTGATCTAAATGGTAGATCTACTCTTGTACTACCCATATCATCAATATTAATCAGCGGTAAATTATTACCTCCATCGAGAGGGCCGAACACAGGTAAAAACATCGTGTCCCTTGTCTCTGTTACCATCCGCCTAGGCATGATTCGGGACCCCCTACCGAGATCGCGGTTTGACACCGACAACATCAATTTGGATTCCTTGTGGTCGGTACCTTCGTGCATATCAATCAAAGTATCCCAAATTTCCTTTGCATTCTCAAGACAGCTGATTTAGTTGAATTCTTTAGGGCACAATCCGTTGAAGAGGATATCTCATGCTTGAGCATTGTATTGCGGCATCTTCAACTCTTCATGGTAGCTTCACGGTTTAGTTCTCTCCCATCACGAATTCACCTTGCAAGCCAATACACAATAGCCCAAGCGGTAGGGGTTATGTCCAAGATATGCATTTTGTCTTATGCTTCCAACAAGCAAAATTAGTACCATGAAAGTAAGGACACTGTACCATGGTAATTTCCCTCGCTAGGCGCCATACTCTCATAGGTTGTGAAACCAAGACTATGATCACCAAAAGCTATGGAAATCAAGGAAAATGGAGACCAAAGCTCGATACCACTTGTAGGATCAAAAGTATGTCTAGAGGCGTGATTAGACTACTTGGCGAAATAAAATCTAGCCTTTTCCCAATTTTAAGTCTTGGCAGATTTTAACAACTTAGAACAAGTCAAGCAATCAACCTACACATGCAAGTCTAAGAGTATAGAAGCGGAATGTAAAACATTGCAGATGAAGGTGAAGGGAGGAGTTTGGAGAGAGCAAGCGCTAATGTGAACACGGTGATTTTTCCGTGGTTCCGATAGAGGTGGTGCTCGTACATCACGTTGATGGAGACTTCAACCCCACGAAGGAGTAGTGATTCTTGTGAGTCCACGGAGGCTCCACCCGCGAAGGGTCCACGAAGAAGCAACCTTCTCTATCCCACCATGGCCATCACCCACGAAGGACTTTCCTCACTAGGGTAGATCTTCACGAAGTGGGCGATCTCCTTGCCTGTACAAACTCCTTGGTTCAACTCCACAATCTTGTGGAGCTCCCAAGTGACACCTAACCAATCTAGGAGACACCACTCTCCAACGGGTAATAGATGGTGTGTTGATGATGAACTCCTTGCTCTTGTGCTTAAAATGATAGTCTCCCCAACACTCAACTCTCTCACATAGATTTGGATTTGGCGGAAAGATGATTTGAGTGGGAAGCAACTTGGGGAAGGCTAGAGATCAAGATTCTTGTTGTTGGAATGGAATATCTTGGTCTCAACACATCAGTAGGTGGTTCTCTCTCAGAAAATGAATGCTGAAAGTGTAGGCACGTTCTGATGGCTCTCTCCATGAATGAAGAGGGGTGGAGGGGTATATATATCCCCCACACAAAATCTAACCGTTACACACAATTTAGCAAACTTCGGTGAGACGAATCATGAAACTTCGGTCGGATCGAGACCGATTTAGTTCAAAATGTGAGCGTTAGGCTTTTGATTGGGACCGACATGTCAAATCGGTGGGACCGATTTCATTAGGGTTAGGGCATAACGTAATCTCGGTGAGACCGATCACATAAACTCAATAGGACCGATTTCTGTAATAGGCAAACAGGGGAGTTGGTCGAGAGCAAACTCGGTGGGACCGATTAAGCTCATTCGGTGAGACGAAGCGTTCTGAAAAGGAAACAAAGATTTTGCATTGCGAACTTCGGTGGGACCAATTGCTCATCTCGGTTGGACGAAAGCGTTCTGAAGGGAAGCGGAGAGTTTGCAATCCCATCTCGGTGAGACCCATATCCCTATCGGTGAGACCGAAGTGACTAGGGTTTACGGCGGTGGCTATGTCAAATAAACTTCGGTGGCGCGGATAGATCAAATCGGTGGGGCGAGTTTGACTTTTAGTTTGGGACATATGTGGATATGAGAAAGTGGTTGAGGGCTTTTGGAGCATATCACTAAGCATTTTGAGCAAGCAAGCCATTAAGCAAAACCTCACCCCCTTTTAATAGTATTTGATTTTCCTATGGACTCAATGTGATCTTCGATCACTAAAATGAAAATGTAGAGTCTTGAGCTTGAGCCAATATGTTTCCTTAGTATTTTGAGGGGTCACATTTCCTAATCCATGCCATGCCAAATCATTCAACTTTACGAAATGATCATCTTGAAATAACATTAGTTCAATGAGCTATATGTTGTTAGTAATTACCAAAACCACCCGAGGATAGTTGCACTTTCAATATAATAATCATAAAAGCAACTCATGGGCAGAGGTAAAAGCTAGTTAGGATGGATGCAAGAGCGATACATGCATGAGGACAGACCCACGCAGCACAGGGATGATGCAGCCAGGCGCCCTAACAGAATAAGCAGGAAAATGTCACTGGCACCATTGTTGAAGAGATGTTGAAGTAGGTGGAGCGTGTCTTTGAAGGCCTACCAACCTGTTGTGAAAAGAAAAACCACGACCCTCTCCGGTTCGGACACCCACCTCCACCTCATCTCTCCGGCTCCGTCGGCCCAACTCCACCTTCTCCACCGTCTCAGCCGACTCCCAGCGCCACCTTCTACCCGTCTCCGTCCGCGCCCAACCCCACCTTCTCCACCATCTCCGTCGCCACCCACCCCACCTTCTCCCCGTCTCAGGCCACCGCCCAACCCCACCTTCTCCACCATCTCCGACCTCCGCCACCCCACCTTCTTCCCGAATCTGCTTGCCGCCCGTCTCCACCATCTTGGGCCTCGGGAAGCCCGACCTCCTGCCCCCCAGCGTGCGGTGCTTGTCACCTGCAGCCAACCTCCTAGATCTAGCCCATGGTTGCGGGGGCCCGGCTAATAAAGGAAGTGTGGGCGCAAGTTGCTCACTTGTTGAGGAAAGCTCACCAGTTCTCGCCATGGTGGGCGAACTCCAACCATGGGCCCAAGTAGCCACCCTTTGTTGCATGCGCGTCTCCTTCCTACTTCACCTAGGTATGCGCCACCACCCACCGTGCTCGATGCTCCCTACTCTCACTTAGCGTCCTCGATTCGACCCCATGGTGTCGAGATGGGCGAGTTAATCCTGACAGACCGATCGCTTGCGCCGCCGCCCCTAACACCACGCTGCTCGGCCACCTGCTCAATTGAAAGCATACACTTTCAATCAAAGTGTCCCGTTTTCTTTGCTCACTGTAGTCCACCGTACCTAGAAACTAGATTTTTATCTACGAAATCAGTTCGCCGTACCTAGAACAATCAGTTCGGTCCATCTCCTGATTCTGAAAATATGAATTGTGTTTACTGCCAAAATTGATGCTTTGTAGTTCACCATGTATATATGTCATCAGTTCAAAAGAATGTACAGAAAAGTTCAATTGTATGTGTTAAAACCGAGTTTGGTTTTATACTATATGTCAGATTATTACATAATATAACAAAATATTTTGCTCATGTGGCTGTAAGCTCTAACTATATGGCAACAAAGAGAGAACAAGTAGGAAGTATTGTTGTTTCCGTATTGTTAAGTTCAGTATGTATTCCGTTTTCAGTACGTAAACAAACACGCATGACATTTATAAGAGCAAAAATTACAAATGTAAATCTATAAGTTCAACTACATATATTACAATAATTGAAATACAAATGGCCGTTTGTGTGCAGTGCTAATGGTATTACATTTTGGGTTAGGGTAATGGATGTCTGACCAAAGAAATGATTGTTGTACTAATGTCAGTACTAATGGCGGGTTGTGTGCAGTGCTAATGGCAGTACGATGGATGATATACTACATAAATTATTGTTGTGTGTGTGTGACGGATGATACCACTTGCTTTTCATAACATAAAACATATACATTCAATGTTTGGATTGATGAGGCCATGTCCGCCTCGGCTTTCTAGGATCTTGAACAATGGAATGATGATACACCTTTGAAATGGCATATAGAAATCTGAATGCTCACACTTGCTATTTGTTAGAAGCGATACTAGGCTTATTTTCATTATACCACTGCTATCTTGTAGTTATCATGGGTGCCCATTGGACGAGTTGTTTTGTTAACATGATATTGGCCAATTAATTTTGAGACCTCTTATTGGAATTGGGGCTGCAACTAAAGTAACAAAAAATGATATTAGTCAATTAATTTTACAGACCTCTTATTGGAATTGGGCCTTGCTCCATGATCCGGCGTCGCCCTCCCTTTGCCTCGGCCACGAGCCGTTCACCGCCACCCAGGCGTTCACCACCACCACCGGCGCTCGTGCAATGCCCGCCCCAACAACCCGTGCGACTTTGTTTCTCTCAACTTAAAAAGCGGTTCAGCTCGGTGCATGTCGGACATTAAAAGCATTATTCTATAGTAGCTTCAAAAAATGCAAATGGACATGTTTCCACAAGGCAGCGGAACAACGCCAATTGAGCTGAGCACTAAGCGAGAACCATGAAGGTTACGTTCTATAAAATGCATCGATTCGCTAGGAAAATCAAATTCAGTTCATCCGCCCTTTGTTAGCTTGAAAATGCAAATGTTTATGTTTGTGCAGCAGCGAAACACTACCAATTAGCTGAGCGTTGACCATGTCTCCACCCTCCCCACGCCCGCCACCGCTCACGACCACCCTCCCCTCACAATTTCTCATTGATATCGCTGTATTCATGCTTTTCGTGAGTTGCCTAATGGAAGTTCTGCAAGCTATCGGTCCATATGGAAGAAGGAGATCAATTTTGCGATGTCGATGTGCAAGTAATACAATTTATCTATCCGGATGGGAGAAGGAGATCAATCAAGCGATGCATACGAGGCGACATATCTTGAGCCATTACTTTGAGGTATCGAAATAATTCTATGTTTTTTGTGTTCCTTTGGATTTCCGGTTTTTAAGCGCCAAGTGATGTGTTACATTTTTTTGCTGTTCAGGCCAAGTGGGAGAAAAAAGTAAGCACTATCTGCTTAGAAGTTGTGTTTGAAACCCATTTTAATAGTGAAACAAGTAAATCGGTGTGGTAATGCTTTATTGTTATAGTTCTTAAGTGGTGAAATTTTGACCATGTGTTTAGAGTTAAGCAACTACATAAGTTGCATGCTGTGTATTGATCTACTTGTCATCTTTGAAGTTCATTGGCTTCTTAAAATTTCTAATATAAGCAGGCTAGTGGCAGCCCATCTCTGCATGTATTTTATTTGGATGTAGCTCTCTATAGATCATGTTATGAGTAATGCAATTGGGCGAGTTGCTATGAAGATTTTTAGTTCACCTTTAATGTGATTTGCACTTCATCTTTCTGAGCTAAATCTGGCGGCGCCAACCGCTGCTCGTGAACCCGCCTCCATCAACTCCACTTCACGGGCCGTCGGTCCACAGGAATAGGGGCAGTGGATCACCTATAGTGGCCAAATCCCGGTGCGCCCAGCGCTGCTCGTGAACCCGCCTCCATCAGCTCCACTTCACGGGCCGTCGGTCCGTGGGAGTAGGGGTAGCAGAGTTCACCAACGTCAGCCTTCTTCCATCTCCAAAAATCTTGTTTTTGAGTTCAGTTCTTCATCACATGTTTCACTAGCTGAAAAATGCATGGTGTTCAGAAATTGCTTGCGGACCACTAAGCTGAAATTGCTTGACGAACAAAGCAAGGTTTTATCTTCATCTACTGTTTTTCAGATATTAGTCATATGCACGAGCATGACTATATTTGCTTATTCACGATCTAGTGGGCAACATTAAAATTTGGGTAGTCATACGCAGGGGTCCAAACCCAGTCGTGCAAGAAAAAGCAAAGCCCCAACCATCAGCTGCTCAATCATCGGGTAATTAATCAGCACTAAAACATCGTGTCTAATCCAATGTTGAAAGCAAACTTGGAGTTACTGACTTATCTTTAGGTGTAGAACTAATAGTAAGATGGAGAAGAGATAATGCAACAAAAATCTTAGATGGGGTAGTGAAGTCCATTGCGCATTCTGATTTTTGTAGCTCAGGACATCGAGTTGTATTGAGACATGGATGGATCTACACAGAAGCACATATATCTAACAAGCATGATCACATGTTCCTTTAGACTCGATGGCGATGGAGAGTGTCGGCGTTACAGGAATGGGGTCCCAGACTTGCACACTGCGGCTGCGGCGTGGCTCAAAGGAGGCCGGGGCGACCCATCTTCATCAACTCAAGCTCAAGACCCTCGCGGGAGGCCAAGCCTCATGAGGCGGGGTGACGAGAGCTTCCTCGGGCATGGCCTCGTCGGGCTGGCTCATGAGGCCCGGAGAGTTCAAGGCGGGGTACCTCGGCGAGGTGCCCATGGCATAACCATGGCGACCAAGGCGCCAACCTGCGTAGTGTCCTCCTTTCCTCTTTGGTGCAAAGGGGCAAGCGCGCGCGAGAGCATCAAGCAAAGGCATCCGTTTGGTGTAACAAGACCAAGACCAGCCCTAGCAATTTGGAAGGGGTCATCGTGGAGCCCAAGCGGGTCATCACGAGCCTTTGGCGGCGAGGACCAACTTTAGTCGGGATAAGTGTACCCGATGTTCCCCTTCAAAATGGCCAATTGTTGGCGCCCTTCGCTCAATTTTTGGGAAGAGGCCGGGGCCTTCTCCTATAAATAGGAGTAGCCACACTCAGGAGCGGGGGATTGAGAGGAGAGATCTGGCATTTGGAATCGAGAGAGAGAGAAAGGAGGAAGGCGATCGGCCCCGGTATGAGATTGGAATCCTCATCAAGGACGATAGCTAGAGCAAGCTGAACACCACCTAGCAGTTCATCACACCCACCAGAGCAGAGACCCTCATGAGGCTGTTCTTCCTGTCTTATTCCTCATCAGCCCAAGAGGCAATCCACCACACCACAAACTAGAGTAGGGTATTACACCTGGCAGTGGCGAACTAGTATAAATCTCGTGTCTCTTGTGCTATTACATTAAGTAGTTTAGGTCCCTGCGATTGGCCCAGTGCGAGGCGGTGGAGGTTGGATCTCCTTGCGCACCCAGTGTTTGAACCTCAAGGTCTGCGGAACCCGAAATCCGACATTTGGCGCAAGGTAGGGGTGCACGGAATCTGCCTTCGTCGCCTCGTTCTTCCTCGACCACGCAACCATGTCGGCGCCCGTCGAGCCAGCGCCCGGCCTCAAGCCGCCCTCGCCTCCCATGCCGCCCAGGCGGCTCCCGTCGGCGGGTGCCCTCGTCGTTCCCCATCACCTGCCATCAACGCCGCCACCGGGCGGAGAAACGAGCAACAAGCGTCGTCCAGCACCCGTCCATGGCGGGGCGGCCGCCACCGCCGCGCCGCTCACCCGCTGGTTCTTACGTCACGCGCGCCCTGTCTGCCAGAAGTCGAGCTGCACTCGCAGCGGCTAACGATCTCTCTGCGCTACCGCCCGTCGGCAGCGTCTCGAAGAATAGCTCGACCAGTCGCCCGAGCTTCGTCAGCTGCGAGAGCGACCCGACCGTCCGTCTCGCTACACGTACCCGCCCGTCACGAGGTAATAAACTCGGGCGCCTCGGCAGCCTCCTCCCAAGAAAGCGCCACAGCCCCAAAGCGCCGGTCCACGGCGGAACCCGTTCCGCCCGAGCGCAGCAGCGGCAAACGAGCTATCAAGAAGTTCCTCGCATAAGAAGCTGCGGCGCTCCCGTTCCAACACGTCAAGACCTGTGCCCCTGCCCCCGGCGTGAGGAGAGCCCTAAGACCAAGCTCTCTGCGCGTCCGAGGCCTCCAGCGGCCCGGCGGCTGCCAGCGCCTTCACCTCCGAGCTGCGCAGCGTCGCGTAGCCCGCCAAGTTCAAGCAGGACCTGCCTCCTCGCTCTGGCGGCACAGCTGACCCTCGGAGTTCCTCCAGCTCTGAGCTGGGCATCGAAACTGCCATCGGGGATGAAAAGGTCATGGCGGTTGGTTTCCCATGGCGCTGAAGGGCCAGGGCCCTTTTGGCTCCTGAATCTAGCCCGAGCACGATCTCTTCTGGACCGAGATGCATACCGCTTCGCCGCCAACTTCAGGGTACTCGCGACCGGCCGCCCGCCGTGGCGACATCGCCCGAATCAAGCGGCAGCCGAAACCACAAAAAAGTACATCGGCGCTTCAACAGCGCCTCAAGATCCCGGGGTAGCGGGAGGCCATCATCTCTGCCTTCTCCGGCAGGCGTCTGTGACGTCAAGATGAAGGAGGCTGGCGATGCATGAAGATCATGTGCACCTCCACAGGGCTGTTCAACTTGGCGACCAAGTGCGCCAAAGGCTGAGGCGCCTCTCCTCCTCGAGCTGCTGCCGCGGATCCGAAGAAGTCAAGGCCAAGGGCGTGAAGCGCAAGGGTTTGCCGTACTCGCGGCGAACCGGACACCAGCGAGCGGAGATCAGCCAGGTCCTCAAGGGCAACGGTACTGCGTGTACCACGACCTCCACAACACAACACCAATGAATGTCAAGAGCTCGGGCGTCTGTGAAGGAAGGGTCGTGAGGCATGGCCTAGCGACAGGGCCTCTGACGAGAGGAGGAAGGAATGCGAGGATCTTTGGGAAGACGCGGCCAGCGCCAAAGGGTTCTTGACCAACCTCGCGAGGACGGCAAAACCCACCTCGCGAGGGTGGAGGATCAACCTCGCGAAGATCGCCCGCGAGAGCGTGAACCCTCCCTCAGCTGCCGCCGCCGCCAAGGAGAATCGGTATCATCGGGGCGAGGGTGGGGGCTTCCGGGAAGCGCGTCGCGATCGCTGCATCTGGCGGAGCTCAAGCTGACCTCTCGGCGCATCTTCAAGCGGTTCGCCCATGAAGTGAATGCAGTCCTCCCAAGCTCGAGGCCCGCGCCCTCTCGGTGGTCGGCGTGCGCCATCACGTTCGGCTCGGCGGACCAGCTCAAGTCTTGCCCAGCCACAGCGGAGTTCTCCCGATGCCGTTCCCCAATCATCGGCAATGTGCTAGTCACCAGAACCTCATCGGCGGCGGCAGGCGGGCTCAGCGTCTGTCCGTGAAACATTCAACAATCTTCAAGTGCCTTCGGTCGGCTTCAGCCAACCAAGCCTTTCTCGAGTCACGGCGGCTCCACGGTCCCGATCGGGCAGGTCCGCCTTCCTGTCACCTTGGGGCTCGCGACAACTTCCACACGAGCTCGCCGACTTCGACGCCGCATACATTAGCCTGCCGCATAGCGCCATCCTCGGTACCCAGCGTTGGCCAAATTCATAGCGTAACCCACCATGGCTACGCGTCCTCAAGATGCCGAAGCGGCGGGGGGTCATCACGGTGCCAATGAAGAGAGAAGCGCGGTGTGCTCCTGGGCGAACCTTCGAGCCGCATATTTGGAAGACCCAGACCACAGCGGCGGGGAGGCCTGCCGAGCCGCACAAGAAGAAGAAGACATCGACCGGCCCGGCTCTTCAAGAGACAGGCCCCTCAGGGCCCACATCGAGGCAAGGGGAGCCTCCTTCCATCGCATAGGAAAGCGCGCCCGGCGCCCTCCTCAGGCAGGGCTCGGGGGCTCTCCCCTGGAGGGCTGCCGACCCTCGCCAAGGTCTCGAGGGGCGCTTGGGCACCACGTGGGCGTGTTTTGAAGCATGTTTCCATAGCGAAGAGCAAGACCGGGAGGGCAGAACCCTCAAGAGTTCGTCGGCAAGGCCATTAGGAGCTATAGGAGTCAAGGGTCATGAGGGCAGCCGCCGCCCGCCTGGCCCCCCATCCAGGCAAGGATGGTGGGCTGCAGCGTCTGCATCAACATACAGGGGCTCAGCAGGCCGCATCTCAAGGCGCCTCTAGCCCTCGTGGAGTGGGGCGTGCGAGGTTAGCCCGACTACGTATGCATGCCTTATGGCCTGCCAAATCGTGCCTGCGCACCAGCGTCTCATGAGGACCATCACAGGCTCAAGAGGTCGGGGCACGCCGCAGCCTGGCGGAGATGGAGATGGCCGGAGGAGCCGCCCGGCGCCTCCGGAGCCTCCAGAGCCCACAGGCACAGGGGGCTCGTGAGATCGCTCCCATGACCCACCGAGTCTGCTACACCACCCCTTCATCCCCAACATCACGGGTGACATCTTTAAGTTTTATTTCCATTTGGGCGCCTTGAGGGCCGCATTATTCGAGGCAGCGTGGGTCCGTCCTGCGGCATGTATCCCTTTATTTCATGTCGTTAGCCTATCTGTTGGGGGCGCCTCGGGCTGCATCATCCCCAAACCCTTCGGGCCGGCTATCGGGACCCGATTCAAGTCACATCGATCTAGGCGGTAACACCTCATATCACTGCGGCCTCCATACGGTATTCCCCGGTGTCGCCTTACCATGGCCGGGATCGTTTAGTCTTTTGGCTCCGTCTATGATAGTGTCGCTAGCATCCATATGACGAAGAACCGGGCCGACATGGCTGATCGTGAACCCAAAGCGGCACTAACCCATAGGGACAGGTATACATGAATCATATCGAGCATATGGGTCATCAGCGTATGAATTGGGCTGTACTTTGGGCTATGAGGACTCCGGTATCCCGGGCTGTGCAGGCTAAGCGAGGACTCCGAATATCACGCGTGACAATTCCCGAAGGACGGACATAAGGCGAAGTGAAACACATACCCGGCAGTCAAGTGTCCAAGCGGTAGTCTTTGGGCTAGCGCAGAACTCCGGTGAACGGGCATGTAGCGGACTACTATCGCTCGGGAAGCACTAGACTACATTTCCCCATATGAGAGGCTGCCAAGGATAAACAACTAGATTTTGGATCCCACATACCAAGCATTTCAAACATACACAATATGCTCAATATGTGTAAATACAACATGGCATCACAACATAACTCTCGACTCAAATATTTATTCATTAGGCTCAGGGCGAGATATTACAAACATGGGTCTCATGACCCAACTTTTCGAAACATACAAGTCAAAGCACAAGCGGAAGCTTAACATGTCAGTCTGAGACATCTACAAATGAAAAAAACTGAGAAGCGACTATCTACCACATCTGCCGAGGGCACAAGATCGTAGCGAGGTAACAAGCTAAGCGTCGAAGTCACGTGGAACTACTAAGCGAGGCGCGTCTCTCGCAAAACATAAAATAAGCAAGCGTGAGTACAATTGTACTCAGCAAGACTTATCGAGAACTAACTACATATGCATCATTATCAAAAAGGGGGTGGTGGAGTTTGGCGCAGCAAGCCAGCTTTGACTCGGTGGCTATCTGAACTACATTTGCAAGTAACTCTTTTGAGGTGGCTTTGCGAGTCCACATATTCACCATATTAATACACCACTATGGACCCGCTCCGTCTCCCTCGAGAATGCCGTCCATAGCACTCACGCTATCTTGCGCATTTTAGAGTATCCACTTTCACTTGTCTATGAACTGATATAGGCAGCCGAAGTCCTTTTCAGCGGACACGGCTATATGAATAGATCATATTAACCTGCGGGTGTACTTCTTCACCTGCGCTCTCACCACTTACCGCCGTTTACGACATGTACTCGGCAACCTTCAAGCGGAAGCCCAATGTGGGTGTGGCCATAGCCTACCTAAACACTCAAGTCCCTAGTCGAGGTTTATCGCCTATTCGGGTTCCATCCATGGAGAGTCGGCGAGGTTTCCCACTGACCCGAGCGATGTGTGCAGGGTTCCCGAGATACCAAGCGGGCATTGATACACAGGCCACGGTGTATCTACCGCATCATAGCCCACCCCTAGGGTCAGCCTTCATACGGCCTCCAACACATATCCTAAACACGAGAAACTAGTTGCAACTCACAGACGAGAGAACAAGGGTGGTTAAGAAGAGAGAGGTCCATTGGTTTGGGCCCAATGCGTGGTAATGGCTGTTTCATGGATCACAAACACAGAACTCAGTTCTGAGGGCGGCTGCAATGAGACAACCCACCATGTACTCCTACATGGCCTCTCACCTTCTTACCTTTACCGTCGTGTTCACACACTTAGCTCACACACAGTGGGACATGTTCACACACCTCCGATTCATCCCCGATGAATCAGACACAACTCAACTCTAAGCGATAGTAAGCATGACAAACAAGCATGAATGAGTAGGCACAACATGGCTCAAGCAACTCCTACTCATGCTAGTGGGTTTCATCTAATTCTTGTGGAATGGCCAGTCATCACGAGGAGGATAAAGGGTTCAGCTACGCGATAAGTAACACATGAGTCGTTGTTGTCCTAATGCAGTAAAGAGAAGCGAGGAAGCGAAGAGTGGGATTATGTCGGAATGAACAAGGGGTTTTTGCTTGCACAGCGCCGAAGATAATATAGTTCTTCATCGGTGTCATCGAACTCATCATCGATGCGTCAGATCTCTTGAGAGGGACAAACACCGGCAAGCTGAGAAAGAACACAATCAATGCAATGCACATTCACATGAATGACATGTCATGTTAAGTACTGAATTCACCTAATGCAATAGCTAGCCAAGTTAATTGAAGTGGAACTCAAACAAGATCAAATTCCAACTCAAATGTTATTTCATAATTTTCCCTAATCACCATTTGTCCTATTCAGTGAGGTTAAGTTGTTCAAACATGCATGATCATGGCATAAACAGATTCATCATATTTTTTTGATCATTTTTCATATATAACTTATTTCCATTGGAGTTACGGTTGAATTTCTATGAATTTTAGAAGTTTGGGG
>JAHIAM010002571.1:0-102575 GCA_021605205.1 Aegilops longissima
AAAGTTCTTCGTCTTTGAGACACCACGTGATGATCGGGTGTGATAGGCTCTACGTTCAAATACAACGGGTGCAAAACAGTTGCACACGCGAATACTCAGGTTAAACTTGACGAGCCTAGCATATAACAGATATGGCCTCGAACACGGAGACCGAAAGGTCGAACGTGAATCATATAGTAGATATGATCAACATAGTGATGTTCACCATTGAAACTACTCCATCTCACGTGATGATCGTACATGGTTTAGTTGATTTGGATCACGTAATCACTTAGATGACTAGAGATGTCTGTCTAAGTGGGAGTTTTTAATATGATTAATTAAACTTAAATTTATCATGAACTTAGTACCGATAGTATTTTTGCTTGTCTATGTTTCTTGTAGATAGATGGCTCGTTTGTTGTTCCGTTGAATTTTAATGCGTTCCTTGAGAAAGCAAAGTTGAAAGATGATGGTAGCAATTACACGGATCGGGTCCGTAATTTGAGGATTATCCTCATTGCTGCATGAAGAATTATGTCCCTGGAAGCACCGCTGGTGCCAGCTTCTTTGCAGAGCAACGCCGAAGTTGTGAACGTCTGGCGAGCAAAGTCGATGACTACTCTATAGTTCAGTGTGCCATGCTTTACGGCTTAGAACCGGTCTTCAACGATGTTTTGAACGTCATGGAGCATATGAGATGTTCCAGGAGTTGAAGTTAATATTTCAAGCAAATGCCCGGATTGAGAGATATGAAGTCTCCAATAAGTTCTATAGCTGCAAGATGGAGGAGAATAGTTCGTCGGTGAACATATACTCAAAATGTCCGGGTATAATAATCACTTGGTTCAACTGGGAGTTACTCTTCCGGATGATAGTGTCATTGATGAATTCTCCAATCATCGCCACCAAGCTACAAGAGCTTCGTGATGAACTATAATATGCAAGGGATGACCAAAACAATTCCCGAGCTCTTCGCAATGCTAAAAGCAGCGGAGGTAGAAATCAAGAAAGAGCATCAAGTGTTGATGGTCAACAAGACCACTAGTTTCAAGAAAAGGGCAAAGGAAAGAAGAAGGAGCTTCAAAAGAACAGCAAGAAAGTTGCTGCTCAAGAGAAGAAACCCAGTCCGGACCTAAGCCTGAAATCGAGTGTTTCTTTGCAAGCAACTGGACACGGAAGCGGAACTGCCCCAAGTATTTGGCGGATAAGAAGGATGGCAAGATGATCAAAGGTATATGTGATATACATGTTATTGATGTGTACCTTACTAATACCGCAGAGTACTGGTATTTGATCTGGTTCATTGCTAATATTTGCAACTCAAACAGAACTACGGATTGCGCGAAGATTGGCTACGGACGAGGTGACGGCGCGCGTGGGAAATGGTTCCAAAGTCGATGTGATCGCGGTCGGCACGCTACCTCTACATCTACCATCGGGATTAGTTTTAGACCTAAATAATTGTTATTTGGTGCCGCGTTAAGCATGAACATTATATCTGGATCTTGTTCGATGCGAGACGGTTATTCATTTAAGACAGAGAATAATGGTTGTTCTATTTATATGAATAATATCTTTTATGGTCATGCACCCTTGAAGAATGGTCTATTTTATTGAATCTCGATAGTAGTAATACACATATTCATAGTGTTGAAACCAAAAGATGCAGAGTTGATAATGATAATGCAACTTATTTGTGGCATCGCCGCTTGGGTCATATCGTGTAAAACGCATGAAGAAACTCCATCTTGATGGGCTTCGAATCACTTGATTATGAATCACTTGGTACTTGCGTAACCATGCCTCATGGGCAAGATGACTAAAACGCCGTTCTCCGGAACTATGGAGCGAGCAACCGATTTGTTGGAAATCATACATACCGATGTTTGTGGTCCAATGAATGTTGAGGCACGCGGCGGTATCGTTATTTTCTCACCTTCACAGATGATTTGAGCAGATATGGGTATATCTACTTAATGAAACACAAATCTGAAACATTTGAAAAGTTCAAAGAATTTCAGAGTGAAGTGGAAAATCATCGTAACAAGAAAATAAAGTTTCTACGATCTGATCGTGGAGGAGAATATTTGAGTTACGAGTTTGGTTTACATTTGAAACAATGTGGAATAGTTTTGCAACTCACGCCACCCGGAACACCACAGAGAAATGGTGTGTCCGAACGTCGTAATCGTACTTTACTTGATATGGTGCGATCTATGATGTCTCTTACTGATTTACCGCTATCGTTTTGGGGATATGCTTTAGAGACGGCCGCATTCACGTTAAATAGGGCACCATCTAAGTCCGTTGAGACGACACCGTATGAACTGTGGTTTGGCAAGAAACCAAAGTTGTCGTTTCTTAAAGTTTGGGGCTGCGATGCTTATGTGAAGAAACTTCAACCAGATAAGCTCGAACCCAAATCGGAGAAATGTGTCTTCATAGGATACCCAAAGGAGACTGTTGGGTACACCTTCTATCACAGATCTGAAGGCAAGATTTTCGTTGCTAAATTCGGATCCTTTCTAGAGAAGGAGTTTCTCTCGAAAGAAGTGAGTGGGAGGAAAGTAGAACTTGATGAGATAACTGTATCTGCTCCCTTATTGGAAGGTAGTTCACCACAAGAAATGGTTCCTGTGACAACTACACCAATTAGTGAGGAAACTAATGATGTTGATCATGAAACTTCAGATCAAGTTTCTACTGAACTTCGTAGGTCAACGAGAGTAAAATACGCACCAGAGTGGTACGGTAATCCTATTCGGAAGTCATGTTACTTGACCATGGCGAACCTACAAACTATGAAGAAGCGATGGTGAGCCCAGATTCGCGAAATGGTGGAAGCCATGAAATCTGAGATGGGATCCATGTATGAGAACAAAGTATGGACTTTGGTTGACTTGCCCGCTGATCGGCAAGCCATTGAGAATAAATGGATCTTTAAGAAGAAGACCGACATCGATGGTAATGTAACTGTTCTACAAAGCTCGACTTGTTGCGAAAGGTTTTCGACAAGTTCAAGGGGTTGACTACGATGAGACTTTCTCACCCGTAGCGATGCTTAAGTCTGTCCCGAATCATGTTAGCAATTGCCGCATTTTATGATTATGAAATTTGGCAAATGGATGTAAAAACTGCATTCTTGAATGGATTTCTAGAAGAAGAGTTGTATATGATGCAACCAGAAGGTTTTGTTGATCCAAAGGGTGCTAACAAAGGGTGCAAGCCTCTCAGAGTTGGAATAAACGCTTTGATAGTGTGATCAAAGCATATGGTTTTATACAGACTTTTGGAGAAGCCTGTATTTACAAGAAAGTGAGTAGGACAAGGAGAGGGGGGGCGGCGCCCCCTTCCCTCTTCCCTCCCCAAGTCCTAGTCCAACTAGGAGAAGGGGGGGAGTCCTACTCGGTGGGAGTAGGACTCCTCCAGCGCCCCCTAGGGCTGGCCGCAACCCCCCCTTGCTCCTTTATATACGGGGCGGGGGCACCCATGACACATAAGTTGATCTACGGATCGTTCCTTAGCCGTGTGCGGTGCCCCTCCACCATATTCCACTTGGTCATATCGTCATGAGCTTAGGCGAAGCCCGCGCCGGTGAAGTCATATCGTCGCGGAGCTTAGGCGAAGCCTGCGTCGGTGGAGCATCATCATCGCCACCACGCCGTCGTCTTTGGCGGAACTCATCCCCGACGCTTTCTTTGGATCGAAGCCCGGGATCGCCATCGAGCTGAACGTGTGCTGAACTCGGAGGTGCCGTATGTTCGGTACTTGGATCGGTCGGATCGTGAAGACGCACGACTACATCAACCGCGTTGTTATAACGCTTCGCTTTCGGTTCACGAGGGTACGTGGGACGACACTCTCCCTCGTTGCTATGCCATCACCATGGTCCTGCGTGTGCGTAGGAAATTTTTTGAAATTACTACATTCCCTAACAAGCACCGCCCAGACCTGGAGGAGGTGGCGAATAGGACAACGTAATCCCTCATGGGAACATCCGACGGCAATGGAGGACGAGACTCCATCAGAGACGACTCAAGCGGAAGCAAAAAATGGAAAGGATCTGCCTTTGGCAAAGGAAGCGGGTCGAGATGGGAGATCGCTCGCTACCATTGTCTGCCACCGAAAGATTTGCCTGATGGCGCCAAACATCGATGGCTAGGAAGGAAGGGGGGAGGAGGCTCCTTGGCGGCGAAGATTAGTAGTCACAAGAATCGCCCTAGGGAGCAACGATGGGGGCGTTCAGATCCTTCTTTTTACAATTTGTGTCGCTTTGGAAATGATGGGCCATGAACGGATGGAGTCGGTCTTTGGATAATTCCTTTGAAATTTGTTGAATATTTAAGCAATATTATATTGAGTTTAATCCATAACAACGCTAGATAAAATATAATAATCAGTGTATGATGAATCAATTGAAAGTTTGTCGATCAAACGCGCACCCACCGTTGGTCATGACCGTGTATTTGGGCTGGCCAAAGTAGCGCAGGCTCTCTCTTCCTTTTTTTCAATTACTAAGAAACAAAGTCAACTAATAAATAAGACGACTGACCGAATGGAAAATCTCTCTATGTTCAAGACTAATTAAACATGTTGCATGTGGTGCATCTTTTTATTGCTTCATGCAACGTTTGCATTGATAAGCAATATCACACGAGGCACAATTTTTCTCAGGAATAGATAATGGCCCTATCTAGATGCAAATGTATTTAAAACCGAATGGAGTAATGACGATGGAGTCCATTTTTTTAGAATGATGGAGTTGATTCTCTGAGAACTGGTGTGGTATTGATGTTTATGTCGCTCACATAGGTGAGTCAACCAAAGGTTGAGGAGTTCGTGGAAAAAAAATGTTCAAGTTAGCCATTGTGTTTGTACTTGGGCGAGCCCAAATACTAAGAAAATAATAAATCCTGATTTTCATTTTTTTCCATTTTTTTCTTTATTTTTCGTTTGGTTTTCTTTTTTCATGTCAGTTTTATTTTCCTTTTATTTTAATATTTTATTTACATTTATTTTTCATTTTGCGAACATGTTTTCAAATTAAAGGATTTTTAAAAATCATGAATAATTTTTCATAATATAGACATTTTAGGAAATCATGAAGAAATTTCAAATTTGCTAATATTTTTTAGAAATTCATGTGCATTTTCTGAAACCATGAACATTTTTCGAAATTGCGGACATTTTTCTTACAAATTCACGAATTATTTTTGAAATTGCTAACATGTGAAACTCGTGAACATTTTTTAATTGTCTACTTTTAAAAAATTCATTAACATGTTTTATACGAATAACCTTTTTTAGATGCATGTTTTTTGTTCTAATTCATGAACTCTTTATGAACCGATAAACTTTCGTATAAATGTAGGAACAATTTTTAAAACTCGTGAACAATCTTTGAATTTGTGAATATTTTAATTAAAATCATGAACAATACTCGAATTTGCAAACATTGTATGAAATCCTTAATATTTTACAAATTTCTGATTATTCTCTTGTATTCATGATTTTTTTTCGAATTAAGAGCTTTCTTAATATTCTGCTCATTTTTTTGAATTTGAGATTCATGAACAGTCTAAAGAAAACAGAGGACACATGAAAAAAAAAACACAGGAGCACCCAACCCGCACATGGGCTAACGGAAACATGGGCGCAGGGGGGTGAGCGAAATAGGGGCTCCCCCACGAGGCAACAAGTGCTGGGAGCTCCTATGCAGCGCTGCAAGCGCCCGTTAATGATCCGGTGCCTGCAGCGCTGCTAGCATGGGCCGGCGCACTAGTGTGCTTCCCCAGTTTTTTCTGTTACGAAAATAAAAATACGAAATTGAAAAAGGTTTACAGATATAAATAAAAAAAGGTTCATCCATTTTAAAATAAAAGTTCATATATTTAAAAAAGGTTTATCAATTTTAAAAAAAGTTCATCAATTTTAGAAGAAATTCAGTCAAATTAAAAATAAGATTTCATCCAATTTAGCAAAAAGTACATTAATTTTCCAAAAAGTTCATTAAATGTTAAAAAAGTTCACAGAAGTTCCAAAAAAGTTCATGTATTTTTCGAAAAAGTTTGTTGAACTGAAAAAAGTTCGTAAATCTAAAGAACGGTAATCCATTTTCAAAAAGATGGTCATCAAATTTCAAAAAAGTTCATCAATCTAAAAAAACTGCTGAAATTTAGAAAAAAATCATCGAAATTGAAAAAAGTTCATGGTATTTTCAAAAAAGAAATTGTCAACCGGCGCCTAGATAGGCCGGCCCATTTACGGACACCACATGCGCCAGTTAACAGAAATGCACGTTAACTGGCATCTGTGGCGCTAAATAGGAAATGCTACGAGTGCTACTATTCCCCGCCGCCGCAGGAGGTGGTAAATCCTATTTGACCCTTATTAGCGTCAAATATATATTTTGTGCGTTTGCTACGCTGCCTCATATTCTTTTTTTTTCTATTTTGATATTTGTTTCGACTGTTTTTGTTATTTTTGTTATTTTCCTCCTTTTCTATTTTTTTATCTAGTATCCATTTTATTTTTGTATTTTCTTTTTGAAATACATGTTGAACATCTTGTCAGTACGCATTAAAAATTTGTTAGACATATGGAGAATATATTCTTAATAAACAGTAAACCTTTTTGGGTATATGTTGGAGTTTTTCTAATATACAGTAAGCATTTTTAATCTGTGTGGAACTTTTCTAATGCACATAGAACATGTTTTACAAATACAGACCAAACATTTTCAGGAGAAACAAAGAGAAAATCATCCAACAGTTTCTTATTGGGGAAAAGCAACAGAGAAAAAATAGAAGGTAAACACGCTCAAGTGAGCTTTGCTTCGGCGCCCATTTGTGCTCAGGCAACGCTAATGAGCCGACCCTGGTCACCTCCAACCGGAGACCCTAAACGGACGTCTATTTTATTCAGATTTTATCCGTTTGGATCGGTAAAACAGACATGCACGTCCGGATGTGGTTGTGGGTGTCAGTGTGCCCAACCGGCCGTCGCATCCTAAATTTTGTCCTCTTTAGGACTTCCAAATTTAGACTAAATAGGCATTGCAAATATTTTTAAATGATATATATTACAGTAATATCCACAAAGTCTCAAGACCACACGTTCAAACTAAACTTGAAATTAAAAAGATATAAAAAAACTAGATTAAGGGTTGTCGCCGCCGTGGCCGTGGCCGTCTTCAGTCGTCCTTGGTGAGGTCAATGTAGGGCGACGACTGCCACAGGTAGGCTCGTGGCTGCTGCCAAGCGGGAGGCGCCAGCAACACCTCTGGCCGTGGCTGGGACGGTGACCATGCCTCGACGCCCACCCACGAGGGCGTCACGGAGGCATGCTTCGGCCTACACAGCATAGTCTCCGTCCACGACCACGCCTGGCCCACCAATGTCGGGTTCCAGGCCGTGGGGCTAGGGTTTGCGTGTCAGGATTCAAGGAGGCACGCAACACTGAGAGTGGAAGTGTGTGCACTCTCGGTCAACGACTTTCACATTAAAGCGACACGGAAGAGGGGGTCGGATGGCTGACAAGCGGGCCCAGCCATGCATGCAGCTTAAATGAAGTAGGTGGACGACAAACATGCGGGCTCCATGTCGGACAAGTAATGGACGTGCGCGCGTCCGTTCGCTGACCGTCTAGGAGCAAACCAGGAGTAAGTTTGCTCCGGAAATAATTGAACATAATTTACGAATGCGGTCGCGCGTTGGGCCGTCGCGTCTATCCGTTTGGGCCGGAGCGGACACAGATAGAGGGGTCTAGCGTTGGAGATGACCTAAGAAGTGCGCATGCACCATCTCCTGTTGTCTGGTTGAGATTTTTTTTTTTTGCACAGTTTTTCATCAGATTTATATATTTCCTCCATCAACAAAAATAGTATAAATTTAGAAAACGTTCATGGAAGAAATGTTTGAGAATTTGATAAATATTAGTGAACTTTATAAATTTTCTGAATTTCAAAAAAGTCCACAAATGCGGAAAATATTCACGAATTGCATTGAAGTTCTAAATTTAGAAAAAATGCTTACCACTACATAAAATATTAATTAAGTGTAGAAATACTCTAATTTTAGAAAATGTTTGCACTTTGTAAATATTTTAACAAATTCTAAAAATATTGAAAATAATCGTAAATTTAGAATATGTTCTCATTTTAATAAAATCATCATGATTTCAAAAATTATTACA
Organism: Aegilops longissima; assembly: GCA_021605205.1. NCBI lineage: Eukaryota > Viridiplantae > Streptophyta > Magnoliopsida > Poales > Poaceae > Aegilops > Aegilops longissima. The sequence continues at coordinate 8,176 of JAHIAM010002571.1, forward strand.
AAATTTTGAAATGTTTATAAATTTGTAAAATAGAAAAAATTTGACAACAAACCCAAAATAAAACCTATAGAAAGAAACATAGGAAAACAACCCAGCGTGGGCAGGTTCTAATGGGAGAAAGACAAGGAAACCCAATAAATGGGGTGCACGTTTGTCATGTACGCAGAGCGTGGGCAGGTTCGAAAATTACGAACATTTTTTTTAATTTATTAAAAATGTATACTATTTGAAAAAAACATTGTGAGCATTTTTTTAAAAAAAATTCCTTTAATCGGTGAACATTCCTAGACTCAAAGAACATTTTCTTCGAAATTGGTGGAACAAATTTTGAAATTTACAAACCTTTTTTTATTTAATAATTTTTTTGAAATGCATGATAATTTTTTAATCAGCGGAAAATTTATAAATGAATAGACTATTTTGTAAGTCACGAATAGTTTTAAATTTTAGGATATTTTTCCATTATGAACAATTTTTGAACTGAAGAATTGTTTTTCATTTCATTAACCTTTTCTAGGACACAAACTTTTAAAAAATAATGAACATTTTTAGATTTTCCCATACATTTACTTTTCAAAATGTCAAATATTTTTAGTATAAGCAATTGTTTTTACAAAATAGCGAGCATTTTTGTATCCACAAACATTTTAGGGTTTATTAAGCATTTTATTTCACAATTCCTGTTTTTTAATTGTTGGAACTTTTTTGAAGTCCCAAATTATTTAATGTATAAAAAAAGTAAAATTTTAAATAAAAATAAAATTAAAAACGAAGTTTAAAAATTAGGCCGCTCGGACATGCGCCGGTCCAAACGGGCGCGTTGCGTCTTCTGCTAGCTTGCGGAGCGTAGTATAGGAGGTTCCAGCTGCAAGGGCCGGCCCAGAAGGGAATTCCTCTTTGTGAAACATTTTTATCAATTATAGGTGGCGTTTCTTAAAAAAATCAATCATAGGTGGCATGCTTCTGGCGGTACGTCATGAAAATTGCCCACAAATTTGCAAAATATTATCCATCAACGCTACCTATAAGTGATAAAACAACATTTTACACAGGTGTCTGGGCCCTCCCATGGATTAGGGTCTTTGTATACTGCATGGGCCGAGACATGTCCTTGCGCCATGTTTTTTAAATAATCTATTTTTTGTTCTGGTTTTGCTTTTGTTCTACTTTAAATAATTTGGGACAAAAAAATTCTGAAGCTAAAAAACTGAGTATTTTGTAGTAAATTATTTAGTAATCATAATTTTTTTGTGGATTCAATAAATGTTCATGATTTTGCAAACAAAAATTTCCTTAAACAAAATATGTTGGAAATTGTGAAAACCAATGTTCGTGTAATAAAAAATATTCATGTTTTTTAAAAGTTCGTGTATTATAAAATATTAATTAAATTGAATAAATTTATACAACTAAACAATGTGCATCAACTGAAAAATATCCTAAAAATTCAACAAATGTTCATGAGTTACAAAATAGTTTATTCATACTTAAAATGTTTGCTGATTCAAAAATAACTTTTAAATGAAAAATGTTTAGGAATTTCAAAAGAATTCCAGCATTATCCGAAGAAATGTTCGTGATTCCAAATAGAAAACGTTTCATAATTTTTTAAGAAGAGATTGGAGTCCGTATAAAATATTCATGAATTCAAAAAATGTTTTTAATTTTTGAAAATGTTCAGTAAGTTGAAAAATGTTCATGATTTTGAAAAAAAGGTTCGTGATTTGTAAAATCGTTCAATATTTCAAGAAATTGAGAGTGATAGTTTATCTCGGTGATGCTGCAAAATGTGGTCATGGATATCAGAGATTATAAAAAAAATCGTTGCAAACCACAGACCCTTTTGCTAGTAGAACAAACAGAAACTCTAACAATGAATTCCCTATTTCACGCATGCTGCGTCAAATTGGGGGAGCTACGCAGAGGCTAGCGAGCCGAAGCACTCGGTGGGCTGGGTTCATTATAGTAGTTCTTTGTGGCAATTTAAAACGGTTTTTATAGATTTTGGGAACCTTCTAAATGTTATTCTGATTTTAGTTTTTTTATTCTAGAAGGTTCCTGAACCGGTTATTTTATTTTTAGTTTTTAGTTTTCTATTATTTTTTCTTTTTCATTTTGCTTTTGCCTTTTTCTTTTTCTTCAAACATTCATTTTTCGTTTTTTATCCTTTTCATTTTCTATTTTAGTTTTCCATTTTTATTTTTCTTGTTTATATTCCTTTCATGACAGTTGTTTAATTTTTAAAAAATGTTGCATTTTTAAAATTTATTCATTTTCCTATTTTCAAACTAAAAATATTCGTATTTTACAAATCTTTTCAGAAATTAGGAATATTTTCCTGTGTTCGAAATATTCTTCAGAAATTGCAATATTTTTATTTTGAAATTTGTTTTCTTCTTTTAATAAATATTCGAAAATTAGAACATTTGTTAAAAAAGTTCTTTTAGTAGAAAAATGTTGCAGCTTTAAGTTTTTATTTAGAAACACGAAAAATAGAATTAGATAATTGTTTGCTTCTTTTAAAAACACGTTCCCATTATTAAAATTTGTTCACAAGTTCAAAAAAGGTTCGGAAGTTTTTTTGAAATATTCTCGTTTTTTAAAAAAAGTTTGTAATTTTGAAAAGTGTCCGCGTATTCAATTTTTTTGTGTTTTCCAGAATTCTTCATAATTTTGATAATTTTTCCCATTTTCAATTTTTATTCATAATTTTAAAAATTATTTTGAGTTTCCCAAAGCTGTTCACGTTTTTACAAAATATTCAAGTTTTTAAAATTCATTCACAAATTTGTAAATTTTTCGCATTTTAAAAATTGTTCACTTTTCGTAAAAATGTTCAGATCTTCTAATTTTGTTTGCAAATGACTAAAAATGTTTGAAACTTCAAATTTTTCATTCTTTTTAAAAACATTTGATATAATAGAATTTACTCATTTTTATGATTTTTAATAACATGCTCGAATATTTTAAAAAGTCTACGAGAGTAAAAAAAATCACCTTCACAATTATTTCTTGTTTTTCGAATATGTTCATAAGTTTTTTAAAATCTATGTGAAATTCCAAGTTTTGTTGGGGTTTTTCATTAACTTTCATGTTATCCGAAATTGGTTCAAATTTTAAAAATCTTTATGCTATAGTAAATGTACAGTAAATGACATGCAACGGGGAATATCCCGCAACAGTAAGTTCTTAAATAAGTTCGCGGTGCGTGTTTATTCACCGGTAGCCATTTGCTCTAGTGGCTAACAGTTCTCGTGGAGCAGCGCGACGTCACGGGCTCGATTCTTAGCGGTATCACTTTTGATTTTGCGATTTTTACTGCTGTAAACACAACTCGCGGTGCCTCTCAGTGGGTCGGCCTAGTTGCATGCCTCCTGTGCGTCGCGCTCGCTATTCGCCGCAAAATGCGGCACATAGGAGCTCCCTTCCCACAATCCGAGTAAAAAAACTTGTTTAAAATAAAAGGGCCATCATCAATCATGGAGTCTTCCTCCTCTCATAAAGTCCTAGCACTGAGATGGTCCGGATAAAGAAATTTCTCGAACAAACAGAACAAAACATCGTAAACCAAAGCACGTATGAAACTCTAGGCCAGAAGTGCCGCACTCTTAAGGCAACTCTAACAGAGTCATCATATTGGTACAATCGCCATAATAATTGTTCGTATGACGATTATGTTTGAAATGGATGGTCTATTAGAGTCACCATACGGCCCTCGACCTGCATAGTTTATGGAGGCGGATCCAAATCGAGCTCTCGAGCTTTCATATTGTCATTCGTACGACAGCTGCTTCCGCCCCTGCCAATTTCCCAACCGATTTTCCCCTACCTCGTGGTTGTCACACTAACCCGCACCAGCCCTTCTCAAGTGCCACTCGTCCCGTTATCTTCGCCCTTCCTCATTCCCACCCAACTAAGCACTGTCAACCATGTCGCGAAGGCCGTGTTGTCCTCACGTACCTTTCCTTGGCCAAACTAAAGAGGACCGCTGACAGTGTATAGCACCAGCGGTGGCCCATATCGATAAGTCAGACGATGGGCCGTCCACAGGGCCCTGAAGTCCCGGATGTCCCGAGGGCCAACGACCATGGAAGGAGCCCTCCTTCTAGAGGGAATCTTACCTTGGCGTACAAGTTAGGGGCTCCTCGTCAGGTTAAGACTTTAAGTCGGTTAGTAGGACCTGTAACCCTAGAACTCGTCATCCTTTATAAGGCGAGGCCAAGGGTAATTTGAGGCATCTTACATCTAGTCATCGCCTCGGTAGCAACATATCCATGCATATTGTCACCCTCTAAAACAAGGAATTTCCACACAATCAATCAAAGCAAAAAAGCAAGAGTAGGGTATTATCTCCACAATGAGGGCCTATAACGCAAAAATCACGCTAGATTTGACTGTCGCGTGGATCTCTGGCATGGGAAATGAGGAGTAATGATAACGATGGAGCAAGGCAATCACTAGGAATAGAACCATCTAGGGACCAGTGCCTGGTTGAGGCAGGACTTTGACTTGGCCCAAACGGCCAGGAAACCCATTAGTCGGAACCCTTATTGACGCCATATGGTCTCGTGGACTAGGCGGCGCTTGCCACGTTGACCCCCGACCATGTGGGCCCTTTTAAGTGCATAACGTGCCCCCTTAGTGGTTTTGTAGTATTGAAGATAAATAGGTTGATGGACTAATGTGTTTGTGAGTGTATATAGGTGTTATGGTCCCTGAAGACTTAGTTTAACTGACGGAAGACGAAATTGGTACGGCCTCTAAAGAAATGGATGTGAAGACTTTGAAGCTTGAATACTTTGTTTTCATACTTTCTCTTCTTCTTATTTGAGTCTTAGGAGAAATCTACTGTTAACAGGGGTCTAAGTGAAACATATTTCATATTTCCAATGTGATGCCGAAACCTATACATATACTTGTCGCTTCGAGTGAAGCCTTTGGAAACCGCCGGAACAGTTGACGACTTTGCTAGCGACAGTGACGAAGTTCATCCAGTCGCTGACAAATTTCCTCAGTCTGAGGAGTTAGGATTTTGCCAGTGCGATCTTCCCATCGTGAGGAAATTGAGTGCCCGGACGAAATTGATAGTTCAATTTTTAGACCATTTCTGCGCAGCGTGCCAGCTGTTGAGTGGATCCTTCTCCTGACAACAGTCATGTCTGAAAGGGCATTAATGACATTTCCTGTCGGGTTGCCCCTGACTATAAATAGCCGCCCCCTACAACCACTTGTTGGTTGGCTGCTCTAGAGAGAACTTGACACTTGTCATTTGGGAGCAACCCTTCCTCTGACGACTTTGAGAAAAACCCAAGTGAGGAAAAAACCAACCAGAGCCAAAGTGATTTAGCATCACTGAAGAGATTGATCTCGGTGATCCGGCGCCTGTTACCTTTGAAGACCGTCATTCTTCCATATGGTTAGGCTATTGGAACATGGGATTGGAACCAGTTAAAATTGGAATTTCATCAGAAGTTCTATCCTATATATGCATCTGGTTCATTGTGATTGGAATTATATATATAATTTTTGGCCTCATGAAGGAGAAAGTATTGCTCAAGCTTGGGGGAGGCTTAAGTACATGATGCAAACATGCCCCAGTGATGAGCTCTAAAGAGAAATAGTTATTCAGAATGTTTATGCTCAGCTTTCTCATAATGATCAATCCATGCTCGATTCTTCTTCTACTGGTTCCTTGATGAAGAAAACTATTGAATTCAAATGGGGTCTTCTTGAAAGAATTAAAAGTAACTGTGAAGATTGGGAATTCAACAAAGGTAAAGAGTCATGTATAAAACTTGAGTTTTATTGTGTTAAATCTTTATGGAAACCGACGCTTTTCATAAGTTTAGTACTAAAATATGGACTTGACTTTGAGGTAGTAGCTTCCTTTTGTGAATCATTTGCTACTTATGATTATCTCCCTAAGGAGAAGTGGTTTAAATTTCATCCACCTATCGAGGAAAAGTTTGAGGAACCTGTTATAGGTAAAGATGAACAATTATCTATAATATTGATCCAGTTGTGCCTACTGCTTATATTGAGAAACCACTTTTTCCTGTTAGGATTAAGGAACATGCTAAAGCTTCAACCCTGGTCAATAAGAGTAATATTAAAACATCTAAGCCCTCTGAACAAATAAGTGTTGAAACTAATGTTGCTATGGTTAAAGATCTTCTGGTTGATAATATTGATGGGCAAGTCATATATTTCTGTAATGAAGAACCTAGGATTGCTAAATGTGATCCTAAAGATAAAAATAAACATGTCATTGGCATGCCTATGGTTTCTGTTAAAATAGGAGATCAGTGTTATCATGGTTTATGTGATTTGGATGCTAGTGTGAGTGTTATTACTTTTACCTTATATCAAGAGATTATGAATGCTATTACACCTATTGAGACAGAGGACATTGATGTTACTATTAAACTTACAAATAGAGATACTATTTCACCGCTTGGGATTGTTAGAGATGTCGAAGTCTTGTGTGGTAAGATCAAGTACCCTACTGATTTTCTAGTTCTATGTTCTCCACAAGATGATTTTTGTCCCATTATATTTGGTAGACTTTTCCTAAATATAGTTAATGCTAAGATTGATTGCAATTGGGAAAACAGTCAGTGTTAATTTTGGTGATGTATCTCATGAGTTTAATTTCTCTTAAATTTCGTAGACAACCTCATGATAAATAATTGCCTAGTAAAGATGAAATTATTGGTCTTGCTTCTATTGTCGTACCTCCTACTGATCCGTTAGAACAATATTTGCTAGACCATGAAAATGAAATGCGCATGGATGAAAGAAATGAAATAGATGATATATTCTTTAATCAAGCACATATCCTTAAACATAATTTACCTGCTAAAACTCTTGGAGATCCTCTCCCACCTAAGAGTGATCCTGTGTTTAAATTAAAGAAATTACCTGATACACTGAAATATGCTTACCTAGATGAAAAGATGATATATCCTCTTATTATCAATGCCAACCTTTCAAAGCATGAGGAAAAAAGGTTACTTAAAACTCCAAGGAAGCACCATGCTGCTATTGGATATACTCCTGATGATCTTAAGGGCATTAGTTTCACTCTATGTCAGCACAAGATTAATATGGAGCCAGATGCGAAACTAGTCGTTCATCATCAACGTCGCCTGACTCCTAAAATGAAGGATGTGGTAAGAACTGAGATATTAAAGCTTCTGGAAGCAAATATAATTTATCCTATAGTTTACAGTAGATGGGTAAGTCCTATTGATTGTGTTCCTAAGAAAGGAGGCATTACTGTTGTTCCTAATGACAAAAATGAACTTATCCCACAAAGAATTGTAACTGGCTATAGGATGGAATAGATTTCAGAAAACTAAATGAAGCTACTAGAAAAGGTCATTACCCCTTGCCTTTTATTGATCAAACGTTAGAAAGATTGTCTAAGCATACACACTTCTATTTCCTAGATGGATATTCTGGTTTCTCTCAAATACATGTGTCAAAAGAGGACCAAGAGAAGACTACTTTTACTAGTCCCTTTTCAACTTATGCTTATAGACGTATGCCTTTTGGTTTATGCAATGCACCTGCTATCTTTCAAAGATGTATGAACGATTCTCTGATTTTTGTGAAAAGATTGTTAAGGTATTCATGGATATTTTTTTGTTTATGGGACTTCTTTGATGATTGCTTACGCAACCTTGATCGAGTTTTGCAGAGATGTGAAGAAACTAATCTTGTCTTGAATTGGGAGAAGTGTCACTTTATGGTAAATGAAGGTATAGTCCTTGGGCACAAAATTTCTGAAAGAGGCATTGAGGTAGACAAAGCTAAAGTTGATGCAATTGAGAAAATGCCATGTCTTATAGATATAAAAGGTATAATTAAGAAGCTTCCTTGGTCATGCTGGTTTTTATGGAAGGTTCATTAAAGATTTGTCTAAAATTTCTAGGCCTCTTACTAATCTTTTGCAAAAAGATGTTCCATTTGTTTTTGACGATGATTGCGTAGAAGCCTTTGAAATACTTAAGAAAGGCTTAATTTCTGCACTTATTGTTCAACCACCTGATTGGAACTTACCCTTTGAAATTATGTGTGATGCTAGTGACTATGTTGTTGGTGTTGTTCTAGGACAAAGAGTTTATAAGAAATTAAATATTATTCATTATGCTAGTAAAACCCTAGACAGTGCTCAAAATACTTATGCTACTACTGACAAAGAACTTTTAGCAGTTGTGTTTGCTTGTGATAAATTCAGATCTTATATCGTTGATTCTAAAGTTACTGTTCACACCGATCATGCTGCTATTAAATATCTTATGGAAAAGAAAGATGCTAAACCTAGGTTGATGAGGTGGGTTCTTTTGCTACAAGAATTTGATTTGCATATTATTGATTGAAAGGGAGCCGAGAATCCCGTGGCTGACAATTTGTCTAGATTGGAAAATGTCCTTGATGACCCATTGCCTATTGATGATGGTTTTCCTGATGAACAATTAGCTGTTATAAATACTTCTCCCAATACTCCTTGGTATGCAGACTATGCTAATTAGATTGTTGCTATTATACCACCTAGTTTCACATACCAACAAAAGAAAAAGTTCTTGTTTGATTTGAGACATTACTTTTGGGATGACCCACATGTGTATAAAGGAGTAGATGGTGTTATTGGACGTTCTGTACCTGAGCATGAACAAGAACAAATCCTACAAAAGTGTCACTCCGAGGCATACGGAGGACAACATGCTGGAGACATAACTTCAAATAAGGTACTACCGTCTGGTTTTTATTGGCCTACTCTTTCCAAAGATGCACGTAATTTCGCCCTCTCCTGTGATGAATGCCAAAGAATTGGTAATATTGGTAGATGTCGGAAAATTCCTATGGATTATTCACTTTTTATTGAACCATTTGATGTCTGGGGTTTTGATTATACGGGACCTTTTCCTTCCTCTAATGAGTATACACATATTCTAGTTGTTGCTGATTATGGTACTAAGTGGGTAGAAGCTATTCCAACTAGTAGTGTTGATCCTAACACATATATTAAAATGCTTAAAGAGGTTATTTTCCTGAGGTTTGGAGTCCCTGGATATTTAATGACTAATGGCGGTTCACATTTTCATGGCGCTTTCTGTAAACTTCTTCCTAAATATGTTGTTAATCATAGAATTGCATCGCCTTATCATCCTTAGTCTAGTGGTCAAGTTGAGTTGAATAATAGAGAAATCAAATTAATCTTGCAAAAGACCGTTAGTTGATATAGAAAGAATTGGTCTAAGAAACTTGATGATGCACTATGGGCTTGTAGAACTGCTTATAAGAATCCTATGGGTATTTCTCTGTATAAAATGGTTTATGGAAAAACATGTCATTTACCTCTAGAATTAGAACATAAAGCTTATTGGGCAATTAAAGAACTTAATTATGATTTCAAACTTGCCGGTGAAAAGAGGTTATTTGACATTAGCTCTCTGGATGAGTGGAGAACCCAAGCTTATGAAAATGCCAAGTTGTTTAAATAAAAAGTTAAAAGATGGCATGATAAAAGAATTCAAAAATGTGAAGTTAAGGCAGGTGATCATGTTCTACTATACAACTCTCGTTTCCAATTTTTTGCAGGAAAACTTCTCTCCAAATGGGAAGGACCCTATATCATCGAAGAGGTTTATCGCTCTGGAACTATCAAGATCAATAATATCGAGGGCACTAATTCGAGAGTGGTTAATGGACAAAGAATTAAGCATTATATCTCATGTACACCTATTAATGTTGAAACTAATATTGTTCAAACTATGACACCGGAGGAACACATAAGAGAGACCTTCCAGGACACTCCAGAATCCTGGAAAAGAGTTGGTATGTGATACATTAAGTAAAATGACTCCAAAAATTCCATAAAAAATATTTTTATCCGTTTTGGAATATTCGAAAAAATACCAAAAACAAGAAACAACCAAGATGACCCACGAGGAGGTCACAAGGCAACATGGCGCGCCAGGTTGCCTTGTGGGCTCCTCGTGTGCCTTCCCGACTCCGTTTTCTTCCCGTACACTTGTTTCAAAAGATAGTTTTTTAATATATACTCCAGTATGTTTTGACCACTGTATCGCAAGTTTCTCATCTGTTCTTGTTTGATGTTGTTTTCTGCCAGACTTCCGAGGCCAGGCATCATATCTTCCTCCTCCTCCAACAACGTGGGAGACGATGCTTAGTTGATGCAGATGGAACTCAGGAGAAAGGAGGTCAAGGAAGCCACCATGGAAGAAGATGAAGGAGATTCGCTTGAGTTCCACCCTCCGGCTTCGGAGAGGGGCACTCTAGCTGGCATCTCCACTACTCCCAATCCCCATCAGGCCATGAGAACGACAAGTAACCAAGAAAGCCAAGAGGTACAAGAAGGGCTTGCCCCTAGGAGGCCCTTGCATAGGTTACACCGGAATAAGTTTCATAATTTGGTTCACAACTATGGGATTGAAAATACTCCTCATATGCACATACCTTCCAATTGAGATATCTCTCAATCAAGTGAAAGTGATGCAGGAAAGAATTCATAGGGTCTAGAAAATAAACACATTGTGGCTGAAGTGCAAAAGAATGCCGAGATCATTCGTCATGTGCTCCAAAAATTTAGAGTTTGAGGGAGATATCTATGAACATTATGAAGGACAAGCCTACCACTTCATCAACACCATCATCACCGAAGAAAGACACTTGAGTACATGGCTATGGGCACCACCCTAGGCTTGTGCCAAGCTTGGGGGAGGTGCCCCGGTATCTTACTTCGATCCTTAGTTATTTTGTGATTTAGAAGAATAAAAGTTTAGCATGAGCTAGTTTCGAGTGCTTGTTTCGTGATCTATCTATCTATATAATTGAGTTTGGGAGTTATATAATAAAGAGTAGTCTGAGTTTTGCCCCTTTACTTTTATGTTTCAATCTTAGCAATGAAAATAAGAAAAATATCATATGCTAATCCCATGGGATGTAATGACTTTACATAAAGAAAAGTATAATTGATAAAATTTATTGGAAGTTAACAAACATAGTATTGGTCACATATAAATATACTAACTTGGACATCTTTTATGATTGTGAGCCCCCATTAAATATTCTATGTCAAATAGTGAGTTATGTTTGCTTATATTCACATAGAAGTTACATTGTCATGGATCCTCCAACATGTGGTGATTGCTTACTATCTTTTGCTAGCTAAAAATCCACACTAAGTAGAGATACTACTTGTGCATCCAAAACCCTTGAACCCAGTTTCATGTCATGAGAGTCCCTATATCTACCTATGGATTGAATAAGATCCTTCAAGTAAGTTGTCATTGGTGCAAAAGCAATAAAAATTGCTCCTAAATATGTATGATCTTTAATTGTAAGCGGAAATAAGCTTTGTACGATCTTGTGATCACTACAAAAAAAAGACACATCCGTGACATTTTGGGCCGAACGAAAAAGATTCCTGTCATACTTATGACACTTCTATGACGATAATTGTGACAAAACCCGGTATCATCATAGATGTGGTGGGGTCCTACTTCTATGACAAAAAATCATGACAGAAAATGAGCTTTTCGTCCTAGGCGGGCCGGAGACGCAACTGCATGACATTCTTTGGGCCATCCATGACGGAAAAAACCGTGGTAGAAGTGAGGGCGAGGAAAATATCGGGGTGTTCCCGGTTACGGTGGGTGGTCGGGGCCGAGCGATGCACGTTTCTCTCGTACACGCACGCGCGTGGGTGCGAGGCGTTGGGATCTAACTAAACCCGAGCGAGGCGTTGGGCTCTAATCGAACCCGAAGCGATTGCCCTGCCGCAGCTACGCGTTCATCGAACTCGAGCGATCGATCGATGGTCGTTAATCGAACCCGATCGAGTGATTCTTCGCCATCGCCGCTAGCGAAGCCGATCGATGCTGCCTCTGGATGAACAGTGAGCGTTGCTGGGGGGTTTGGATGAACAGTTCCTAGTGGGGGTGGATGAACAGGACCCCGTGGTGTTGCCTCTCGATGAACAGTGAGCGTTGTTGGGGGGTTTGGATCAACAGTTCCCGGTGGGGGTGGATGAATAGGACCCCGTGGTGTTGCCTCTGGATGAACAGGACCCTGATCGATCGAGTCGGTTGGGGCTGGATGAACAGGACCCCGTGGAGGGCTGGATGAACAGGACCACCCCGTGGAGGGCTGGATGAACAGTAGACGATGGAGGGCTGGATGAACAGTAGCCCGTGGAGGGGTGGTTGAACAGGAGCCCGTGGAGAGGGCTGGTTGAAAAGTAGCCGGTGGAGTAGCGCGTGGTGGAGGCTGGATGAACAGGAGCCCGTGGATGAACAGTCATAGGTGGAGGCTGGAGGAGGTCGACGGTGGATGAACAGTAGCCCGTGGTGGCTGGAGGGGGTCAACGGTGGAGATGAACAGTATCTCGTGGAGTCCCATTTTGCGGTACACCACACCCCTCCCGATGAACAGACCCTGTTTGACCAGTAGCGCCCAACACAAGTCTGCTTCTCCGCTTTTGCGGTACGCCACACCCTCCCGATCAATAGGACCCCTGTTTCGATTGTAGGAGGCCCGCTTCTTCGCTTTTGCGGCACGCCGCACCCTCCCGATGAACAGGACCTGTTTCAACGTGGCGGTCGAACACAAGGCCGTTTCTCCGCTTCGCGGTACGCTAGGCCTCGCTTCCATCGGCTGTTCCGTCCAAGCCAGTTGGCTCCCACACGTTCCGTTGCCTCCCGATGAACACGGCGCATTCCGTTGCCTCCCCATGAACACGACGACGACGCCGTTTCTCCGTTCCGACCCAGCCATGTACACGAGCCCTGGTTGTACGTACGCGCGAGTAGGCGTTCGAGACCCCGCCCATATGTACGTAAATGGCCTTATTTACTTTCTTGCACCCTGGCCGCTGTATGTACGTGTACATGCTACGTGCGCGCCTCTACTACGACACGTGCGCGCCTCTACATCGACCAAGATGTACGCATACGTCGCGACTAGAATTACAACGCCACGTATGCTTCACCGGTGGGTCCCGACCGAGCACTTCCTTGCGTGCGAAGATGTAGCTGGTGGGTCCCAACAGTCAGGGGGCGAATCGTTTTTTTTTGCCCGGACGCACTTCCTTGCATGCGAAGATGTAGCTGGTAGGTCCCAGCAGTCAGGGGGGAAACGTTTTTTTTGTGAAATACGGTGGCCCGTCCGGTGGGTCCCAGCTGTCAGGTGCAGGAATAATTATTTTCCGCATAATAAGGAGGCACTTCCTTGCGGCTGCCGTGGACCCAGCTGTCAGCCTCTCCACGTATAGTACTCTTCCGATGTAAGTCGGTCGTTGACCACATTGACCACGCCACGCCGAGAGCACCAAGGCGGTGGATGACAGTGAGGCCTAGGAAGGGGACGACGCGGAGCCAGGGAAGACGCGGCAGTGGATGCCCACGCAAAGAGGAGTACGAGGGTTCACTGGTTCAGCTGCGGTGTGAGGCTGCCGTCGCTGCAGAATAACAGGGGGTATGGGTGAGTAGAGGGATGGCCTGGCCGGCGGTGGGAGTAGTAGGGGGCGGTGAGGCCTCCGCGACATCATAGCCGACCACGAGAGGCAGGAGCATGCGGCCCGACCGGCGCTGCTTTGGGCGGCTGGAGCAAGAAGACCAGAGGTTGAAGAAGCACTACGGCCGTTGGATAGACATCGTACGGTCACTGGAGCTAGAATCGTTCATATTGACTAAGTTGACAAAGCACTCCGTCCCCGTCAACTTAGTAGGCCCACGAGTCAGCCTCCCACCAAGGTGGGTCCCAACTAGCAGGGGGAGTATTCATTTTTTTGTGCGTAATAAGGAGGCACTTCCGGTGGGTCCGAGCTGACAGCAGGGGGAACGTTTTTTTTGCGAAATACGGTGGCCCGTCCGGTGGGTCCCAGCAGCCAGGGGGAAACGTTTATTTCGCCAAATACGGTGGCCCGTCCGGTGGGTCCTTGCTGTCAGGTGGAGGAATAATTATTTTCCGCGTAATAAGGAGGCACTTCCTTGCGGCTGCCATGGAAGTCGTTCCTTGACCACGTTGACCATGCCGCGCCAAGAGCACTAGGGCGGTGGATGACGGCGAGGCCTAAGAAGGGGACTACACGAAGCCGGGGAAGACGCGGCAGTGGATGCCCACGCGGAGAGGAGTATGAGGGTTCACTGGTTCGGCTGTGGTGTGAGGCTGCCGTCGCCGCAGAATAACAGGGGGTGTGGGTGAGTAGAGGGATGCCCTTGCCAGCGGTGGGAGTAGTAGGGGGCGGTGAGGCCTGCACGGAAGGCGGGAGTAGGCGGTTCCGCCGGCGCTGGATTTGGCGGCTGGAGCAAGAAGATCAGAGATTGAAGAAACACGACGGCCGTTGGATTGACATCCAACGGTTACGTCTGCTAGAATCGTTTGTTGACGTATATAATAACTAAAAAAAATCTTGCATACGCGTCAACTTAATAGGCCCATAAGTCAGACCATTCCCTCTTTTTATAATAATTTATATATAGCTCATTGCGACTTCTTATGCAATTTATTGCAGTCCGTTTTTTTGGTTGGCCAGGGCCAATTTCGCATATTTCTGTGGGTTCCAAACTATTTTTAATACCGAAATGTCGAGCCAGATTTAAAGTACTTTGAAGATATATTTAAATTAGGTTAATGCCCAGTGAAATAGGAATCTGAAAATGTGAAAAAATTTCAGAAATTATAAAGTAATTGCCAATTTGTCATCTGTTTTTATATTTACAACCCATTTCATATTACTTTCAAGATTTGTAGGCGGAGTTGCAACCCATTAGGGCGTAGAAAAATAAATAGGCCTAGATTGGGTATTCTTCAGAAAAAAATAAACTGGGCTCATTTTCACAAAGAAAAAACAGCTGGGCTGGTCACATGGTGAACATAAAATATAAGCACAGGCTAGACGGGCCTGACCAGTTCAAACCCTGCTCCGCCTCAACAATAACAAAAAAAATCTGCTCGAGTAGCTACGTCCCATGTGTCAGCCGATCTTGTGCTATTCTCTTGTCTATTGACTATATACGCTCACAATGTCGTGGGTCCCAGATGTCGAGAAAACACTAGGAGGAAGCATTTTATTTTTCCATACGCGACATGGTGGGCCCGCATCGTCATCCTCTCCACGCATTTCCGCCGATTCTTGTTGTTTGTTGACCATGTTGACAATGCGAGAGGGCGGCGCCGCGGTGAGCACACCAATGCTGGAGGGACTGACGACGAGGCCTCGGACGTCGGCGTTAACGATTTAGGAGGCGGTGGGGCGGCGTCGTCTTGAGGCGCAGCTAGCCATGGGAGGCGAAGCAGGCGGCCCTTGGCGCTGGTTTGGTTTTAAGGGTGGAGGAAGACATGACCAAGAAACACGACAGACTATAAAAGCAGCAGGAGTACTTAACAACCTTAATCGAAACCAGCAAGGGCACTTAACAACCATAGTGAAAGCAGATGAGTACTTATATAGGTTCAACTGCATAAAGCACGCCTCGAACAGTGCTACTTTGCCTACAGTTAACCAAGGGTGAGGCCGCCAAGCCCCAGGACATGGCCCAGGTGCCACCCCGCGCATCCACAACCTTCTGAAAGTGGCTTCATCTCGCAATGTGGTCAATAAACAGGATATTCGCTTTAGAGCCATGGAAAAGCAGGAACATAATCTTCTGTCCTATTCTCCAAGATGGACGACCCTTCATTATTTGAGACCACCCATGAATAAGTATCTTTTCACCTCCAAGGGGAATGGAGTAGGTCGACATAAACATCATGTTGTGACCAAGCGCAAGTCCGACCCGACCATGGTCAGGCATCTGTATAGGAACAATAGAACTGGGCAGTTTCTGTTTCAAGAAGATCATAGCTGTAAAACTGTGTATAAGCAATAGTTTATGAACAACATATATAACATAAAACAGCTCATACCATAAGTTTCTCGACACAGTTGGACCTGTTCAACGAGTGCAGCAGTGGCACACATATCCCACGTGGCCTTCCACCATTGAAACACCCCACAAGGACCTCAAGACGATCAATAAAGTGTAGGAACTTGTGGATGTCGTCCCAGTCAACTTCAGTGCCATCAGTAACAACCGAGTTGTTACAGAATAACAAACGAGCAGCCTGCTTAACTCTGAAAAAACCTACACGTGCCACCAATTATAAGAAAATATTAGTTAGAAGTAGCATATTCGTGAGAGATTCGTTGCTACTTCTAAAGTTAAATTGTGATTAGTTAGACAGAATAGGTGGATTAAGAAGTAATCGAGGCAACAAGCAAGAACCAGATACAAAACTAACATGGATGAACAATTGGAACGACGTCGGGGTGGAAGATCGCAGTGAAGATGAGACCAGGTTCAGCTATTTCCATCAACTTTCGTGCGCCAACTTTTAGTCCGTAACACTTGAGAAAGTTTGTGCAAGTTCGGCCATAATAAAAGCAGTGATCTTCTTGGTTCATGAACCCAACTCGGAACTTATATCCATGGCTTGTCTTCACTGTGACCATTAAACTGGTGTATTCAGTTATGGCAAGGCCGAGCATCTTGAGTACATGTGTTCTGGCAGAGCAAATAATGCACTGCAGGAAAAATAATATGAGAACACAATGTATTCCCTATCCAAATCTAGAAATAACTTCCTCCTTCACGTCAGTGTTGACCATCGTACTGGTAGTACCTTTTATCCAAATATAGCAATCCAAATTTCCAAATTAGTCGACAGCATGTTCAAAAAAACCCACCCTCCCGGATAGAAAAGAGGATTCTAGGAACATACTGTGCATGTTTTAAAATTCTGTGTTAGGATGAGAAGGAACAAGTGTGGCGTCTCGCCGAGGGCGCAGAAACCTGTAGGGTCCTCGCACTTTGGGCACTGCAAAATGAAACACACTAGATTCAGTAGGAAGAAAAATGCATCAACGGCGGCGGTTGCCATCCTAGGATTACCCGCGACCAAGGGACTTGGATTTATCGGGTATGGATGAAGAATTCGTACCTGGTTCTCCATGAGAAAACCCTATGCAATCGCCGAGAGGGAGTTTTCTCCAACAAGCGACGAGGGAGAAGGGATTCAGTGCCCAGTGAAATATTGCCGCTTCGTCTGCACAACTTATCGCTAAAGCTGGAAAGGGGGAGGGGTTGTGATTTGACAGCTCATTGGGCATTACTACGGCCACGACTGGGTGTGTCTACCTGCAGTTGTGCACTCTAATTTGTGCATATGGCACATGGACCCGCTGCGGATGCCCGACATATCAAATAAAGGAAGTAGAAAGACAGAGTAACTAGTTGCACAAAATATATTTTTGACAGAGAGATACTCCTCTCAGAAAGAAATATACAAATCTTTTATATCACAACTTTATACATAAGAAAAATAAAGGGGAATATATATAACATATATAATTATAAAAAACAGAGTTGTTTTTAACACAGTATAGACGAGTTGGTTATGATGGTGTGCTTGCCATCCTGCAATATAGGCCGTCCGATTTATATCTGACGGATAGGAAGAAAACTATGGCAATTTTGCAAAAAGGTACCCACACACTTCTCCACATTTGCAAATAAGGCCTTCCCTCGTTCATCCTTTTCTATCACAAGATAAAATACTCATACAAATGCATCTTGATGTTACGTGCAACGCACGGGCATTATGGGGGTTCAGCTAAGAATATAATACTCAGACAGGCTCACGGTTCTGGACTTTGGGCCCGCAGGCCCACCCTGCATGTTTGGGGGCCCATGTGTTCTACCTCAGCGCTTTTCATATTGCAAGCGACCGGTACGGCGCTAGTTTTATATGTTGTCGCAAGGCGAATACACAAAATTGAATAAAGCACGACAGCTGTTGGAATGAAATCGAACGACAGTTTCTAACCAGCAATGAGAGTTGCAATTCTATTAACGATATACCATGTGATAAATAATACTGTCATATTACTTATACACACAGGACACTTGTTTCACCATGCCGATTATTACATCAAAATCTCTCGTAGGATAGATCAGTTCGGCAGCTATGCGCGTTGCCATCAAGAATTTCAAAGTTGATTTGGACCAGCTCTCCTTGCCGAGAAAGTTCAATTTTGAGATCATCCCCTACCGCAAGATATGATTTAGATTTGAACCTTGACCATCCTTTAGCATCAATCACCATGCGACCATCCTTTGTACTTATGGTATATATATTAAGCAGGTTCATTCACACCAAGGCTGCGCATGGTAAGAGAAACTTGGCCGCTATCGCCCGGATTGTTGAACGACTCCCTCGTTGCTCTAGGAATTCTCTGTTTGCAAACAAGAAGACATACCCAAACAGTTAGATCAACACAGTGAATCATGCGAAACAACATGGAAATAAAAAAGAACAAAACACTTGGGCGGCCAATGCTTACCAAGAAGGTGGACATGTCGGTTTTTGTAAGGACTTTGGTATAGGAAGTGCGAACTGCAGCCCAGTATGTTGCCGGTGCAACTGCTCATTCGGTTGCCGCTGCACGGGCCGGAGCAGATGCAAGTGCAAGTGTTGTGCAGGTGCCGAAGCCGCTGCTGCTGCCGGAGATGGTGCTCCTTGTAGAGCTGGTGTTGGTGTCGGAGCAGGTGCCGGTGTCGATGCCCGATCCTACGGTAGATCAGCCTGATCCGCTGATGCGGTCGGTGCTCAATCCTCATTTGGATCGATCGAAGCTGCCGTCATTGTCGATGCTAGAGCAACCGCGATGCTCGATCCATTGCTGAAGGTGGTACTGATGTGCGAGACAGGGGTGATCGTGTCTGGTCTGCTATGATCAGCTTTCTAACTTGACTAGGCTTCGTGACCGTGATCCAGTTTTTTCTTCATTTCTTTTAAACACGAGAAGGACTAATTGTGGCTTTTTTGTTAAACCAAACTTCAATTCATCATAGGGATTCAGCTTGTACTCAAACAACAGACCGATCCAATTTTTTCCAGTAATATAAGTAATGGACAAGTGCCTTCGTAACTGACACGACATAAGAAGTGAAACCTACAAAAATAGCCATCGTAGAGCAAACCAAATGGTTTATTCTGTGATGAATGTCACATGGCAAAACCTACATCGTAAAATTGCAGGAAAAGAAAGAAAACATGACATTAAATCAATAAGATTTAGACACTAAATCAATAAGATTTACTTGATGTGACACGAGTGAATCCTTACCAGAAATCACTATGTTGAAGTACTAAATGTAAGATTGATCGTCCAACTACGGGTGGCATGCAGGGCCCCGCCTACTCCCACAAGCAGGACAGTCCAAAGGTCGTGACAAATCGTATGGACCGAACATCCATGGACTGAAATCCTGGTGGGTGCGATAAACCCTGCAATGCATACAGATATTGGAGTGTAACCATAATTGATAAACCATCCTCACAAAAAGATGATATGGATACTTCAAAATATACAGATCAATTGAGTGGACAGACATTAACATAGACTGTTCTCGGACTGACCGCACACCAAAAGCGGCAAGATTAATAAACAATACAGGTTCACAAACACAAATCAAGTCTTGAACAATAGTACTTACTACGGACAAGCAAAGTTGCACTAATTAAACTCTACAGACTATTTCTTGCCACCGACCTACGAGATGAACCCCGCATAACTGACTAGGCCATTGACTTCGTGAGAGATGTCTACATGCACCATCACCATCTCGTCAACCTTGGAGAACCTAACAGAGTGGTTGTCGGTGTCAAAACCGGCGGATCTCGGGTAGGGGGTCCCGAACTGTGTGTCTAGGCGGATGGTAACAGGAGACAAGGGACACGATGTTTTTACCAGGTTCGGCCCTCTCGATGGAGGTAATACCCTACCCTACTTGATTAATATTGATGATATGGGTAGTACAAGAGTAGATCTACCACGAGATCGAGAGGCTAAACCCTAGAAGCTAGCCTATGGTATGATTGTTGTTCGTCCCACGGACTAAAACCCTCCGGCTTATATAGACACCGGATAGGGTTAGGGTTACATGAGTCGGTTACAATGGTAGGAAATCTACATATCCAGACGCCAAGCTTGCCTTCCACGCCAAGGAAAGTCCTACCCGGACACGGGACGAAGTCTTCAATCTTGTATCTTCATAGTCCAGAGTCCGCCAAAGATGATAGTTCGCTATCCGGACACCCCTAGTCCAGACTCCTCAAGAGTCTGAACCAGGCTTCAATGACGACGAGTCCGCGCGCGATATTGTCTTCGCATTGCAAGGCGGGTTCCTCTTCCGAATACTTCATAGAAGATTTTGAACACAAGGATAGTGTCCGCTCGCAAAACAAGTTCCACATACTACCGAGAGAGAATAACTTTTGCACAGATCTGCCGACGATTCCGCGGGCGTGACATCACACCACGGCCAGCCTTTATACTGAATCGTTTTTTGTTGCTCCACCTCAGCGTTTAGCGAGGCGGTTTCCTTGGCACGCCTTATCAAAGCGGAGATCATGCCCCTTATTCCGGGATTCCCATCAATACGGACGTGGTAACCCAACCGCGCCATCGACACGGCGCTTGGGAGATAAGCGAGTTTTACCAGGTGGCGGGGACGATAGCTTCGTCCGTCCATATAAGGGATAAGGATCCACCTTTTCACCCACGCCTTCTTCCTCCTTTGCTCATCCATTTCACAAGACTCGAGCTCCAGCGCCAAGTCCGCACATCCCACCTCAACCTTCTCCAACTATGTCCGGAGCGGAGGCAGTGGATGGCCTCCTCCGTCACGGAGGGGCACATCAAAAAGCTGCGGAAGGCGGATACTTGTCCAATGACATCGCGACCGGCTACCCGACGAGGGCAGCTCATTCCCACCCCCAGCCCCATGAGAGGGTGGTGTTCTCACCCACTTCCTCCATGGACTAGGTTTTCCACTTCACCCATTTGTCCGGGGCTCATGTTCTACTACGGCCTGGATTTCCACTATATGGCCCCGAACTTTATCCTCAACATCTCGGCGTTTATCGTCAGTGCGAGGCCTTCCTTCAAGATCCGCCCCACTTCGCTTATGGTGAAGATCTTCAATGTCAAGTCAAGGTAGTGGGCGCCGCCAAGCGGAGTGCGGAGGCGCCATGGTTGGCAAGATGGCCAAAGTCCTATGGCTCGAGGGCTCCTTTGTGGAGACCATAAAGGTGGCAATCGGGTGGTTCTACATCACCGAGCCGCGACTCTCAATGGGCGGCGGTCCCCAATTCGATCTGGCTTCCCACACGGCTCACATCATGGAAAGAGACGAGCCAGACGTGGGGGATTCAGATGAGCTGTCCGGACTCCAAACTTGCGTCCAAACCTCGGTGGACAAGAATCTCGTGCTTGTCAATGTAATCCGGTGATGCTCATCCGCCGGATTCTCCCATGCCAACAACGGGCCTTCAAATTGTGGGAGTTCGATCCGGCACAACACCCAACTCTGAAAAGGCTCTTCGACACTACGTACGAAGACGCCTGGAAGGTGCTATTCAAGGGTGCCGAGGCTCCCACATCCGCTACCGAAGATCGCAGATTCAGCTCACAGCGTCAAGCCAGCGAGGTAAGTTATTTTACCCTTTATGGGACTCTTTTTTCATAGTTTGACTCTATGCGGGATCTAAAACTCCCTAACCTTTGACAGATCGCTGAAGACGTCCGGACAGATTAACTGTCTGCCCTTGCCGAAGACCCAGCGGACGCCTCGATTGATGTGGTTGCTGGCTCCGCACCTCACGTGGTGCTAGAGAAGAAGGCCACGAAGAAGGCCACGGAACTCAAAGGAGCTCCCGCGCCAGTGTTGTCGGACTCTGCCGCCTGACGACCTAAGGCGGAATCCTCCCTAAGGAAGAGGAGGAGGAAAAGGAAGCCTCTCCCCCAGCGGGGGGAGAGAAGAAAAGGAAGGCCGCCCCGACTGGGGAGGCTGGAGGGTCCAAGAAAGGAAGGACCCTTCCTCCGGACTTCTCTACCAACCCCGACAACGACGAGGAGGAGTGGCCAACAAGGGCCAAGCCTCTGGCGAGATCGTAAGTGTCCGGACTCCGGAATAGCTCATGACTTTTTATTTGTCGCACAGTGTCTTCTAACACCGAATATGACCATGTAGCCTGCCCAAGGACGAGCTCGCCGCTTCGTCGAGCGGCTCCCTGGGTTCGTCGGATGTGAATAGCACTTCACTTCCGACCGCCTCCTCTCCTCGTGTCGCCGACGACACCGCGGTGGAGTCCCAAAAGGGGCCCAGCCAGGAGGAGGTGATCCTGGAGGCGCCATGAGGGGACCTCCTGACTCGCTGGCGAAGGGCGAGACCCCAGAGGGCTCTATGTCTGGCCCTATGCCGGACTCCGTACCGGAACCTTCAGTGGTTCTGGAGTCCGGCAAGCGGCCCCTTCGTAAGAAGGGTAAGACTACGACGCCGGTGACCTCTGTCCATCCGGAGGCATCGGATAGCTTGCTAGAGGTGCTTAAAGGCGCCCATCGACGAGGAGCACCGCCTTTGTTATGAGTGTGGTGATCTCAGAAGTTCATCCGCCAAGAGCGGGCTGATCAAGCCTGTACCATCCTTCTAACGTGCTTTGAGGTAAGTTTAGAATATGTAAAAATATTACCGCATAGACAAGAGCCCCGATGCTTAGTTCGTGTTCGGGAAGAAAAGCCGGACTGAGGATCTAAAAAGATATACGCAGGAGTCTAACATAAGTATGTCAATATGGGAATGCAGGCTGCACTGCTCACCTCTGCCGCACTGACTGCGGAGGTCAATGCATTGAAGCAGAGCCTCGAGCGGTCCGAGAACGAGCTTGACCTTGCCAAGAAGCAGCTCGAGGACAAGGAAGGTAAGTAATACCTTATTAAAGTAATACCTTATAGAAAGGATTTGGTTGCAAAAAATGACAGGAATAATGTGGGTATTGTAGGGGCCACGAACGAGGTGGTGACCCTGAAGGAAGCGGTGTCCACGGCCGAAAGCAAAGCGGCAGGAGCGCACCGAGCGAGAGAAGCAGGAGGCGCGGTGGCGGAGGTGCGGCAAGAGCTCTGTGCTCGTGGAAAAACACGAGTTTGAGCGTGATCAAGACTCGAGAGTCCGAGCTGGCCTCGGCTCTGAGAGTGCCAAAGCCGCTAAGGCCGAAGCCCAAAAAGCCTCCAAGAAATTGAATCATTAAAGAAGATGGCGGCGGTAAGGCATTCTTTATGCAAAGCAAGCATGTGAAAGTGAATTACCTATTACTTACCCGATCCGAGCTCTCCAGAGCATTCGCAGATCTGCCCCAGAGTGTAATGCATCGCTGCTTCTACCGCGCCAAGGAGGGGAGCTCGACGGAGAAGGTGTTCTGGTCTCAAGATGCCGAGGCCGAACGTCCGTGCCCTGAGCGACCAGCTGAAGTAGGTGGTCGAGCTCCACAAGGTCGCCGAACAGGCCATGAAGGGCCTCATAGTTCGGTGCGGGCTATTAGAAGCCATGCCCGGAGCTACTTAGGGCTAGTGCAGCGCCGGTGGATGCCTCGTCCATGGATTGAAGTCATCAAGCGCTCCGCTGCATTGAAGGTGCCTGGTTGGCCCTTGCCCGTGCTAAAGTGCACTGGGGCAAGCTGGATGCGGAGAAGCTTGTGACGGATGGGCCACCAAGGGCAAGGAGCATCGCAAGCCCGAAATGTACTATGAGGGCGCCTCAAGGGTGCCCGCCATATAGCGGTGAATGCTCCAAAGATGTAATTTTGAATAGACTCGCATTTGTTATCCCAGACGCTGAAAACTTGTTCATATGCGCTAAGCAACGCCAGAATTTAAAATATTACCTTACATGCGGCCGCTTATCAAATTTGAGAGATGGCAAGTTGTTGGCTTCACCCCATGCCACGAAAAGTGCCGGGTGTTCGGATAAACTTGAGCGCTCTTGTTCCCATTCTGGGTCCTTCGAGGAGGCGCCAACGAACGTAACCAGGCAACCAGACTATAATGCTTGAACACTCTCACTTAGCCATAGAATTCTATAATTTTAAATTTCGTGAAGCCCCTAGTATTCGAAGACCGAGTTCGGGCGCTATCCACGCCTTTGGCCGACAATGCTGGTTCCTCGCTCTAAGCGGCATAAGTCTTTATGGACTCAAGAAACCTCTCGAACAGCGATCGCTCTCGCCTCTATCATGACGGTCAGTTTTAGCTTTCCTCCGAGGTGCTCAACCCAGCTCAACCGGGCACAATCGCAGTGGTTCTCCAAATACTACCTTAGCCGATATAATGGAACGAAGGTACCAAAACATGGGAGCCGGCAAACCCAACTATTGACCCAAGACATGATTCAGAGCCGATGCATATAATGCTATAAGTTCGGGTGCCGACTTGTGAAAGTGTTCGGACTTATCACACCATATTTTTGGGGTACTTAAGCCCTCGGTGTATTGGCCGCACTAAAGTGTACGGGTGCGACATGTCATGAAATGAACATATATATAGATAAAGAAAGGAGTGCAATAATAGGCAAAAGCTATGTATTGTTTATTCAAAAGGTACTGCAATGAAAGCGTAACGATACAAATAGTGCGATAAGCAAGGGATGGGACTATTTAACATGTCCTCTCCGTGGGTAAGCATGGATGGTATGTAAACAGGTATAATGCTCGTAGTAGAGACCACCGACACTCGACGTAGCTTTCGCTTCGATCGTTGCATCGCGAAGTTCGCAATTTAGTACCGACAGGGCTTCCGGAAAATGGAGTCCCGAAAGTAAGAAAAAGAAAAGAATGACACAATCGGAGCCCCGTGCGTTGAGCCGCATTCTGGCATGCCGTGGTCGTGCCCCTCCCCTTATGCCCATGGTATCTCCAGAGCGTAGTTATGTACGCGTAGTACTGGCTTCGCGAGTTCGCGAGGGCTGGGGTTGGGGCTGCATTACTACGCTTGTTCGGAATGTGCCAAGCGGTCTTGCTGTAGGTTACTCCGGGCGCTGATGTTGTCCGATTGTTTATTGGCCGGACTAGAGAATTGCCTTAAGAGGCTGTTCTGCACTTCCGCTGCGAGGGCCGCTGTGCTGCTTCCGCTCGAGAGAGCGCTCGGTGTTTCCATTGACCGTGATTACCTCGAGGGCCCGCATCTTGAGCTTGAGGTATGCGAAAAGCGGCACCGCATTGAACTTTGCAAATGCCGCTCGTCAAGCTAATGCGTGATAGCCGCCACGGAACGGGACTATGTCAAGATTAACTCTTCACTTCGGAAGTTATCCGGGATCCAAGACCACTTCGAGTGTAACTCGAGCCTGCATAATTGGCCTCTACACCGGTATGACGCCTTTAAAGGTCGCCTTTGTGGGTTTAACTTGAGGGTGCCCATTTTGGCGACCAGATCCCGATAAAGCAGGTTCAGCTACTACCGCCGCCCATCAAGACTCGTGAGGTGAACCGCCAATAATTGGGTCAAGAACCAATGCGTGAAACCGCCGTGATGGATGCTAGTGGGGTGGTCCTTCGATCGAAGGTGATCGGGCAGAAGACCATGGGTTGAACTTGGGCGATCGGCTTCATCGCAGATACGCCCCTTTAGTTCGTGCTTCCGCCTCCCTTTTGGGTATGTGGGTTGCGATATCATGTTCACCGTCCGCACTTGTGTGGGAAAGCCCTTCTGTCCTCTATTGTTCGGGCGGACGGGCTCTTCCTCGCCATCGCTATGCAGCCCCTTGTCGTTGTTTTCGCGCTTAGCTTGCCGCTTGTTTGAACACCCAACAATCCCTGTTGGTGTGGTTGGCTGGTTTTGGGGTGCCATGTATCCGCACAAGCGATCGAGTATTCGGTCCAAGTTGGACGGGCCCCGGTATTTCTTTTGAATGGATTCTTCCGCTGACCGGATTTAGAGCCTCGAATCCGCATTTACCGTCGATCTTCAACATTATCACCGCACGCGGCGCTTATGCTTGTTGCGACACGACCCGCCATTGCTGTCCTTGGTATCCGAACTACCGTGGTGTTTGGCCGTTGTTGCTTCGAGCTAGCCAGCTGTCCTCTCCCACGCAAAAGCGGGTCATGAGTGTGGTGAGGGCTGCCATGGATTTCGCTTTTCCTGTCCTAGGTGCCGGGCTAGCCACTCGTCATGATGTTGTGTTTGAAGGTTGCTAGCGCCTCGCATCCCGGACGGTCGACGATCTGATTTTTCTTTGTTAGGAACCGCGCCCGTAATTGTCCGCCGATTCTTCCGCTGCTGAATTATATGGCTAAGGTCATCGGCGTCGGTGGTCGCATATATGTGCCCCGAAGTTATCAAGCGAATGCGGCTTCGTGTCCTCCCAACAACCGATTGAATCTGGCCGGCAAGCTGTTGAGCCAATGCCGAGCTGGTCCTTTAAGCTTGAGTGGGAGGTATTTGATGGCATGTAGATAATCACCCGGGCCATGTGGATATGGAGGAGATAGTCCTCGATCCGCATCGCAGGATCTGTGGTACCATCGTATGATTCGATGTTTACGGGTTTGAAGCCCTCGTGGATTTGATGATCCATTACTTCATCCGTGAAGCATAGTGGGTGCGGCGCTCAGACAATATATCACGACGTAGCTCATATGAGCTTTGACTATCGTGTTCGCCCGCCGGGTTTGCTGTATCCGGGTGACGGTAATTATCCCGAGTCGTTATGCCTACGCCGATCCTGTAGATCGATCTTGTATGCTTTTCCTTATCCTCCAATATATCTCGTAAGTCCGACGCGCTTTCCCGGCCTTGGTACTTTTTGAGCGCGCTGGGCGTGGCTTGAGCGGAGGGCCGAGAGTTTTCTCCGTCGCGCCATGGGGTGGCCGGTCCGCCTGTCGTGGCGCCGGTGACGTGGGTGCTTCCTCCTCGATCGAGGCAACGCCCGCGCTTGGGGTAGCTTTTGAGGGCGCTCGAAGTTCATACTCTTCACCGCAAGGACTTCACCATCCGCTGCCTAGCAGTGTCTTGGTCGCTCTAAGTCGTTGCTGCTTTTTCTTGAGGCTGCTTGTCGTGGCCATGAGCCTGCGCTTAAAACGCGCTTGTTCGACGGGTCCTCCGCACGACGAATTGCCGTCGCCGAGGCTTGCCTCGCCTTCGGAGGGGGTGCATAATTATCGCCCTCTTCCTCTCTTTCGCCAGACCGTCAGGCGGACTTTCTTCTCCTCCTCGCGCCGAGTCCTGCCGAGGGGGTCGCCTTCGCACCGTCCCGGTATTATTGTCTCCGTGCCGGAATCGCCGCTTTTATCGTGGGCGGATTTAGAGCGGCGTCGGCCGACGCCGACGCTGGGCTGTTTCTTGGAGGGTCATCCTCCGCTGTTCCATCGCTGCTCCCATCTTTTGGGATGTCCACCATGTATATGTCGATGACGAGGTGGCCTTCCAAAGGCCCCGTAGGCGCTGGTTCTGGTCGCTCTCCAGCATCGCCGCCCATACCGCCGATGTCTTCGAGTCAAGTCGAGCATGTCTGCTAAATCATCGACAAGGGCTACAAAGTGGGTGGTGGGTGGGCGTTGAATTTCTTCGCCGTCCAGATCCCAACCTTCCCGACCATAGTTCGCCCAGGCTCCTATGACAAAGAGAGAGACTTTAATGAGTTCAGATATCGCCAAAGGGCGAAAGTGCCGAAAGATGTCCGCGGCGGTGAACTCCATAACCGCGCCACCGGATTCGACCGTGGTGGGCGCCGGAGGTTCGAGTCCGGAAAGGAGTCCGACACCTGGGAGTCACGAGCTTCGCAAAGGACAAGGATGGTGTTCGGCTCAATCACCGTGGAGATTTCATCCCCCGAGGCAGTGTCCAACCAACCGTCCTCGATCAGCGAAACCGGCTCCGGATTAAGGGTCCGGTGATCCAGTTTTTTCTTCATTTCTTTTAAACGCGAGAAGGACTAATTGTGGCTTTTTTGTTAAACCAAACTTCAGTTCATCATAGGGATTCAGCTTGTACTCGACAATGTAATCGATCCAATTTTTCCAAAGAATATAAGTAATGGACAGTGCCTTCAAGCATCGACACGACATAAGAAGTGAAACCTACAAAATAGCCATCGAGAGCAAACCAAATGGTTTATTCTGTGATGAATGTCACATGGCAAAACCTGCATCGTAAAATTGCAGGAAAAGAAAGAAAACATGACATTAAATCAATAAGATTTAGACAGTAAATCAATAAGATTTACTTGATGTGACACGAGTGAATCCTTACCAGAAATCACTATGTTGAAGTACTAAATGTAAGATTGATCGTCCAACTACGGGTGGCATGCAGGGCCCCGCCCTACTCCCACAAGCTGTGACAGTCCAAAGGTCGTGACAAATCGTATGGACCTAACATCCATGGACCGGAAACTCGGTGGTGCGATAAACCCTGCAATGCATACAGATATTGGAGTGTAACCATAATTGATAAACCATCCTCACAAAAAAGATGATCCGGATACTTCAAAATATACAGATCAATTGAGTGGACAGACATTAACATAGACTGTTCTCGTGGACTGACCACACACCAAAAGCGGCAGATTAATAAACAATACAGGTTCACAAACACTAATCAAGTAATCGAACAATAGTACTTACTACGCATAAGCAAAGTTGCACTAATTAAACTCTACAGACTATTTCTTGCCACCGACCCACGGGATGAACCCCGCATAACCGATTAGGCCATGGACTTCGTGAGAGATGTCTACATGCACCATCACCATCTCGTCAACCTTGGAGAACCTAATGAGTGGTTGTCGGTGTCAAACCGCGGATCTCGGTAGGGGGTCCCGAATCGTAGCGCCTAGGCGGATGGTAACAGAGACAAGGACACGATGTTTTACCTGTGTTCGCCTCTCGATGGAGGTAATACCCTACTCCTGCTTGATTAATATTGATGATATGGGTAGTACAAGAGTAGATCTACCATGAGATCAGAGAGGCTAAACCCTAGAAGCTAGCCTATGGTATGATTGTTGTTCGCCCCTACGGACTAAAAACCTCCGCTTATATAGACACCGGATAGGGTTAGGGTTACATGTAGTCGGTTACAATGGTAGGAAATCTACATATCCATATCGCCAAGCTTGCCTTCCACGCCAAGGAAAGTCCTATCCGGACACGGGACGAAGTCTTCAATCTTGTATCTTCATAGTCCAGGAGTCCGGCCAAAGATGATAGTTCGGCTATCCAGACACCCCCTAGTCCAGGACTCCCTTAGTGGTCTTTCCACTCATAAACATGATCATGAATACATGCCGCATCAGATTTGTTGGGAAGCTTTACAAGAACCACACCCTTCGTAATCTAAGGCACAACCAGGAAATTGTTGTGGTCAAGTACAGCCTTGAGAACACGCCTGACAACAATGCTATAGGAAAACACTAGTTCAGGACACATGGCGACAAGGACACAAAGAATGGATAGTTTAGCAAGAGAAATCATCCTCAGGTCTTCCAGTTCACATGGCATGACTTTGAGAACTTCATCTCCACCGCGGACCTGGTTCTAATTCAAACAAAAACCATATTTTATTACTACGTCCGTTCAGAAATATAAGATGATTTTTGATATTATACTCCATATATGACTACATATACGCACGGGAATGAATGAACAAAGACACTAGAACATGTCTTCAAAGGCATGAGAGCAGAGGGATTACTTGCAATATCCAAAACACAAGTTATCGAGGCAAATATACCTCTTCAAAGGTAGCATTGATTCATAGTATTTCTCCGACCCAAAATTTTTGCTTTAGATTTGTCTAGATACGGATGTATCAAGTCACATTTAGTATTAGATACATCCGTATCTAGAAAAATCTAAGACAAGAAATTTGGGACAGAGGGAGAAGTTGAAAGTAATCTATAAGAAATCAGTGTCAACCTCTCGCATGTTTTGGTCAAAAGAGGAATTTAGAACCGCTATTTGGCACACAAAAATCACATGCAAGATCACCCGTAAAGTTGTACTACTAGTACTAGTACTGCGTGTTAGATGAAAAAACACGATCAAGATCGAGAAAAAGATTGTCAAGAAGAGATATTAACTAGACTTGCTTAATGAGGGATCCCGGAGGGGGGCTTGGACAGGGCGATGGCTTTGAGCTTGTCTGATGTAGTCTCGACGGGTGCTTGCGCTTCTTCGCACTATGAGCCTCAACGGTTTTGGGCAGAGCCATAGACATCACTTCGCCGGTGCTCCAGCCGTCCATCAAGAAACCGTCAAATAGAAATAAAAGAAAAGAAACCATAATCACAAACCCAAAAGAAGAAAAGAGAGGGAGTTATAGGAATAGTCTCGGGTTGCAAGACCGGCCTTGGCAGAATCAACACCATTGATGCGCCACCTTTCCTTCTTTGGGAGAGAAGAACAATGGCGTAAGCAGGTCGGGTTTTCTTGAAGAAATGAGGAACAAGATGAGGGAGAAGCAAGTTGGGTAGAGAGGAAGCCGAGAGAGAAGAGTGAAATGATGGTTGCTTCGTCTGGTCCAACTTATCACCGGAAAGGAGGGGTTTTGTGATTTGACGGCTCATTGGGCATTATCATGCGCGCTCGATCGGGGTAGTCTACCTTCACTCTACTACGGAGTAATTTAGTGCATGGCTGGTGGACCCCGATGCTGGCTGTCCCATACATCGGCGAAAGTGAGTAATTTAGTGCATGGCTGGAGGAGGATCCGCACGGTAGAGCATGTCCACTTTTTTTCTGAAGGAAAAAATGATTACAACAAGCGTTTCCACTCTTACGATGGAGGAGTGCAAAACACGGCAGCCACTTGAACATACACAGTGCTCCTACTACTCCTACTAGGCATGTGCAGTGGTTCGTACGTCAGTACTACATAATCTTGTTGCTAGTGTAGTAAGATATGACGACAACAAATGATGCTGTGCGCATGTCAACTATATGAACAGTAATGTAGTAACATAGTACCGCTTTTCGACCGTCCTCGAGAATGAACGGTGAGATCAATGTTAATGTAACTAGGTCTACAACAAGACGGAGAGTATGGTGCTACAAGACTCCATGAAACATGAACCATATGAAGCACTAATAGTGTTAGGCAGTGGTGTATGAAGGGTGCACGGATGGGAGCAAAAGTTCCTTCTCGACCCACTTTTGGGTGTTTGGCAGAGTGCATGAAGGGTGCATGAGTCCACACTAGTAGGTTAACACAAATACACGAAGAGGAAACAACTATATTGAGATGAGAATGCAACCAAACACACCCACACGCTTTGAGCTACAAAGGATCGATCTGCACCGTCTGAGTTTGATCCAACGGTCATGTTGCGCCGAGACATGGACATGCCCATGCAGAGGGCGCCTAAACACCACCGAAGTCCCTCTGCTTCTCGAGGCGCATGACGTTGGTGATGCAGGGGCGAAATGGCTGAAAGGCAATGCAATCTACGGGAAGGCGGAGGGAGCCAGCCGAGGAGCGGGGAATCTTTTGGTTTTCACCATGGTAAAACACCAGTCGACGACTTCTCACATCAGGGAGTAGTGGGTTTTACAGGCGGAGTCATCGTGACTAATTGCTGCCGCGCCTGCTCCCGTCAATCAAAAAATTAAAAATCCTGCCGCGCCGCGCCCCGCCAATCAAAAAATAAAAATCCTGCCGCACTCAAACACCGAGCAACGCCATGGTGGATATTTAAATTTACTTGCCGCAAGTAGATAAAAAGGTGAAAAAAAATGTGGCGGCGGCTCAGCTAATCGGTCGAACTAGCCCAACTAGCTAGCCACCGTGCTTCACTGATGTACTCGGCGGGAAAAGTGGTCTTTCGTGATTTGATGACTCATTTACTTGCTTTGGCGAAAACGCGCGGTAGGGCGTCCCACGTCAGGAAGAATATATGTGTGCACCACCCGGGAGGACGCCGAAACCGCGTGGTAGGGTGTGCCATGCCTCGGCACGGAGGAAAAATGTGCGTGCAAAAATATACTGTATCAGACGTAGTACCTATGGTTCGACCCGGGACCCAGCCGCCGGTCGAAAACACCCCACTAGCCACACAGCTTCATCATGCTAACATGGCACGGAGGATAGGTGTGGTTAGTCCGCCTCGACCAGCCACAACGCCTCTTGTTCTAGGCGATTCTTCTATTTTCCAAGCTTTTTTAGTTGTAATAACACCACGGCAAGCTAGCGCCGCCTTCGTGTGTGCCATGCAAAGGTTAGACGATGGAGAGAGAGAGAGATCGCAGACTGGGACCCACCAAGAAGTGAGTCAACGGTCATGCACGTGTTGACGAGGCACTCCTCTACTCTACTCAACGTAATACTGTATAAAATCAAGTTATGGGACAAAGCCAACAACCGTTGTTGTTTCAGTGCTATCGACTTACGCTTTGTAGTCCAGGTTGCCGCTCAATCTCGCCTTTCAGATTTGTTAGTTTTAGGTCCAAATTTGATTAATGACAAGTGGGACCCCGTGTGTTGTTCCGATATTTCAGTGTAGGATGGTTTTTTGAACAAACACTTTGCGCGGTTAGACAAGTAACGCACAAGTTACACGATTTTGCAAGTTTACTTAACAAAATGACAGCGCATAGAATATCACATCCACCCCGCAGCTTAGATGCTATGGTGATACGAAGTTTTACACCGCTGGAAGTGAGATCCAATGGCTTGGGAGTAGTCTTTGTAATTATGCGCAATTTCCAAACTCTCCAAAGGTTTTTTGCAAATAAAACATTCAGGCCTCGTGTGTGCCGCTGCATCTTGATCCAACGGCCCTCGCTGCTCATATTAGGTGCTCCCGTAGCTTAATTACCCGCCACGGTGATATGAGCATCTAGGTCGATGATCAATGATCGATGGCACATGCGTAGTACTTGTACTTTCTGCCGCAATTCCCAAACTCTCTCAGCCATATATTGCAAAAACATTCAAACCTCCTATGTGGGCCATTAGATCTCGTGAACTCGATCACCATAGAATCTACGGTGCGGGAGCACCTCATATTCTCCCGTGCGAGAAAACATAAGGTGCTCTCGCAGCTTGGATGCTACGATGATACGAGCTTCGAGGTCGTTTGATCTGAGATCCAATGGCATCTGAGCAGTCTTTGTGCTTGTAAGCAGTGGCCGAACTCTTTGGGGGCTTTTCTGCAAAAAACCATTCGAACCACCGAGGAGGTGTTGGGTCACAAATCCAACGGCTTCGAAGAGCTTGTATCACCAAAGCATCTAAGGTGTGGTAGCACATGATATTCTTACATACAGGAGAATATGATGTCCTCCTTCATCTTAGATGCTACGGTGATACGAGCTTCGAGGTCGTTGGATATGGGATCCAAGGGCATCTGAGTAGTTTTTGTACAAATTGTGTGCAATTCTCAAACTCATCAAGGTTTCTCAGAAAATATTAAGACATCATGTGAGCTGCTATATCTCAGATCTACAAGCTCCAAGCAACTCAGACGGCATATAGCATCTAAGGTATGGGGCACATGATATTCTCCCGGGAGGAGGGTGGGGGTGCACAACCAATCGGTGGTTGGGAGGGTGGGGACAAATATAATCTAAACAACCCTAAACAGAGCTTCACAATTTTATCTAAGGTCGAGGGGGTGACCCTCGACAATCATAGCTCCGCCTAATTAAACACAACATTTGCATGTACTGTAGTACTAGACTTAATATTCATGTTTCAGTTTCATGTTCATTTTAAATATTGAATTGAGGACCATGCATGTCTTACATTTTACTCCCTTCGTTCCTAAATATTAGTCTTTTTAGAGATTTCAAATGGACTGGCACATACGGATGTATATAGACATATTTTAGAGTGTAGATTCACTCATTTTGCTCCGTATGTAGTCACTTGTTGAAATCTCTAAAAGACTAATATTTAGGAACAGAAGGAGTATTTTTGAATTTGTGTCATACATGCATGGTTTGGAAAAATAGATGCACTATACTTATTGGATTGTTGTTGTGTTCGTGTGTGGGTCTGTGTGTGTGTGTGTGTGTGTGTGTGTGTGTGTGTGTGTGTGTGTGTGTGGTCATATGCTTGATACATACAAAGTTTTTTCACCTCCATATTGTTCATCTTTTAAATTTGAATTTGCATTGAAAAACTTACTAGGATACCATGAAATGTGAAATCCACGTTGAGATCACTATATCACAAACTCACTCTAATTCAACAACTCGTCATAAATCAATTACCACGTTGAGATTAGTATTTGCAAGGAAAATACGGGCATTGTAATACACATAGATTCGCTCGCAATTTAAAAGGTTCCTTTCAGATTCTCGAATGGTAGGACCCAACGGCGCATCAGCCAGACCTTGGCTCGTGTTGATCCTAAAAACCGGCTCGTGTCCTTCGGTGGCGCGTGGTACGCACATTAGGCAACCCCAACCAGCCGAGCCTCCACGCTTTGAGTCGAAATATCCGCGCCGAATTCCAGCCCTAGGAAATTCCCTCATGTCCCCGGTCCATAATGACTACCGATGAACAACGGAGGATGCTTTAGTAACTAGACAACGTTACCTACCATGCCAAGCACGGTTCAATTCCCTCTCGCCGCCGCCAAGGTCACCCGTCAACCGCATTGCCTAGTACTACTACTACTACACTAGGATGAGCACATAATTGAGCCCGCTTTGTTCGTGTTTAGTACTTGAGTTAATATATTAGGCAATGCATCGGCACGGAGGGATTATCCTTTACTCGCATATATAACTTGTCTCAAGTCTAACTAAGCAAAATGTTTGACCAAATCCTTTCTTAAGAAATACAACAGATGATGTATGGCTTGAAAATTTATTGCATGATGCAGGTTATGATATTGTTTCAATCCTGGATCTTAAATTTCAGAAAATCCAAAAGTGACCATAAATTTTAAACTCGAGCATGGTCACGTGATATGGCACAAATATTACTTCATAATTTTTTCTTCAATTTGAGACAAGCTGCTTATGACAAGTTGCACAAATGAAGAGCCAAGGTATTTTGGAACAAAGACCCATCACATTAAGGCTAACGCTTTCACTATTGAAACCGTATGCCACGTGCCGCCACGAGTCCCGCTTCTCATCGGCAGTGCCGCCCGAGCAAGCGTGTGAGTCGACGGAGGCGGCGAGCAGATCGCTGCGCCGGCCGACAGGAGGCGAAAGCGAGACATTGCAGTGTGCTCACCGAGGCGAGCCTTTGACCAGGCTCCGCCACCCACCTTCATCCCAACTGCTCCCACTTTTAATGTCGCCGCGCCGCAGTTTAAAATCAACCCCGCACTACCCGGTATCGCTACAATCTTCTCTTCCTCTCCGATTCTCCCGTCGCCTACCTCCAACCAGCCCGACCTAAACGTACGCCATGCCGCATCACGATGGTCTGCCCTTAGTCTTCCGGGGCTTCGAGGAAGACACCAGCCGGAGTCTCAAGAACATAAGGCGCTTTGGGACGAGCTTGAACTGGCCTTGCGGGAAGACGCCGCGCCGTCCCCGCCCCCTGCTCCGCTCCCTGCCGCCACGACCGCGCCAAATACCATCCCCATGGCATTGATGGGCTGGGAGCCGCACATTGTCGCCGAGCTTGATGCCACGGGTTCCACGAGGTCCCGCCGACTTTCACGCGCCTGCGCACCTGCCATGCGATGCGCCGCTGCAGGCAATCGACGCGCACGCTGCGCGTGCTGCATGCACTGCCAACAGATGCGCCGCAGATCGACGCAGCGCGCGCTCAGGCTGGTGCCCGGCACACGAATGTCTCCGCCGCGCCGCTGACACAGCGCCGTCCTCGCTGGGTGCCAAGTGCCCCTCAACGGCATGGATGGCCGCCATCGACCGCTTCCTTGCACTAACGCCGCCGCTCCTCCCGCCAGCTTGACTCGCTCCAAGTCCGTAACATTTTGGCCTTCCTTGAAGCTAGGCCAACGCCCAGAGTACGCCAACAACAGCGCAAGCCGCCGCCGCCGCCGCCGGTCAAGGGTCGACGACACACGTAGCACGGCAGAGGAGCCGCCTCACCACAAGACGCCCCGCCGCCGCCAGAATCTAATTTGTTATGAAAACGCTCGATTGCCATGCTTAAAATCCGAACGTTTATCATTTCCGCTTATTTTAGATCGATCGTCGATAATTTAAAGTCGGAGTCGACTGAACGAAATCTATGGTTTGATCGATTGAATGTTCTCGCTAGAGCCGTATCAAATTAAATATAAAACGCCATCAAGCCACATGTATTCCTTGTCATCCAACCACCTAGACTGCTTCAATGTCGAGCGCCAACACGCTTAGCGTGCAGTTAATTTCATGCCAAAATAGTGCTAATCACATAATAACACGCAAATAATATCCTACTTAATATCCGCATGCACTTAATATACTTCCAAATTAACGGCATTGCACGTACACACCGACTAGTGCTGCTAGCACGTGAAACTGGTGCCGAATCTCAGAACGCGCCCAGATATGGTCAACGGCAACATCGCTCATGAAGTTCTTCGTGTTTGCCCGCATCTAAACGCGTAGGAGGAGAGAGAGAGAGAGCACACATGGAACCCACCAAGAAGTGAAGGCTAATAGTACTAAAAATAATATTACATGTTATCAATTAAATAGGCTGTGGTAATATAAAACATTATGTGAACAAAGGAGGTACAACAAACATTGTTGTTCTACGATGTTGCCTATTGACGCGGCTTGAAGGCCCCGGTCGCATGTTCGATCCTCGCCCTTTATTTTTTAATTTGTATATGGGTCCAAATTTGTTTCATGACATGTGGGCCCTCGTGTGTAGTTTGTAGCACTTTAATTTGTGGGTCAAAATTTGTTCCATTCCAAGTGGACTATCGTGTGTAGTTTTGTAGCTTATTTATAATAATTAAAGAGAACAACAGAGTTTTTTGCAATAATACCATGGTGCGACGTTGAAGGCTAGAAAGGACGTGCGAGAGAGCGATGACCGAGCAGAGGGAAATCAACTAGGGAGTTATGGGGTTGCAACGGTGTTTTGAGTAGTTGTGGGGTAATGCTACTTAAAATATAATCTAAACCGACCGAATAAATGCCTACACAAATTAATCCAAGGTTGGAGTGCCCTCGCAATGTAAATAGCTCCGCTTATGAGGGATGGAGAGGTAGCTTCAATGTGTGGAAGATACGGCGTGAGAAAGCGAGGTTAATCGAGAGACATATAGATAGAGAGACAAAGTGAGTGTGGTCCGACATTCATTGAATAAATATATATGATCTGGAGAGATATTGTCTGATTGAGCTTTTGGCAAGGGTGAGGGATGTAAGATAGAGCTTGAGAGATGATCCAGTCACAGATGTGTAGATATATTTTGTTGGTGGGAGGAAGCAAGGTCAATCGATCACATAGGGTCGCTGGTGATCGAAAGAGTGAGACGGGTTGAGAGAGTGACCTAGATAGACAATGTGCATGAGAGAGTATACAATGTGAATAAGTCGAATTGGGCTCAAACATGGTGATATATCGCTTTTGTCCGAGAAAGAGCGAGGTCAATCGAGACATACAAGAGAGAGAGAGAGAGAGAGAGAGAGAGAGAGAGAGAGAGAGTGGCCCGCCATGAGGTCGAAAGAGTGGGGCGGCTTGATGGACTGACCTAGATAGACAATCTACATGAGAGAGTATAGAGTGTGTCGATCGAGGCCCTAACAGGAGATATATCATTTGTGTGTGAAAGAAAACGAGGTTAAACGAGACTTAGATAAAGAGAGCGAGATTGAGCGAGTGTGGCCTGCCGCAAGGAAGAAAGAGGAGACAGCCTCGAGGGAGTGACCTAGATAGACAAACGGTGCAAGGCAAGCACGAGAGGTTGGGGGCTAGATAGGCAATGCATGTATTTAGCGAGAGGGTGAGAGGGAGAGAGGAGAGAGAGAGAGCTCTGCATGGGGTGCAATGGGTGTGTGAGGTAAATACATTTGGTAACAGAGTGGGAAAAGGGGTTGTGTAGTTGAGAGAGTTAGAGATCAAACATGGAGAGAAAGAATGGATGTGTGTTGGAAACCGATAGCTTCCTAAGGTGGTTAGGAGAGGAAGATTGACCGATACAGAAGTATGTAGCGTAAAAGGGGGGGCTAAAACAACATTTGAATGTAGATAGTACGAGACTTAATATCGATGTTTCAATTCGTGTACATTGTAAGATTTGAACCGAGGACCATGCATATGGGTAATTATTTCAATTCGTGCCATACTAGGTTTCAAAAGTTGACATTGACTCGATTTGTTGTGCTATTTTGTAGGTCATATGTTTGAATCCATCCAAAAGTTTTTCACTACCATGGTGTTCATCATATACATATGAATTTGTATTAAAAAGTAGCATGGATACAAAGTGAAATGCTAAATCCACGTTAGAATTGGAGATCGCTATGTGACACACACTCTAATTCAAATAACTAATTATGTGACACACACTCTAATCCACGCTAGCGTGGATACCATTTCAATTTTTTTCAAATAACTCCTCATTAATTAATTTATAGTATCTCGCTTTCAATGACTAATTATTGCAAGGAAAACACGGCATGGTAATACATACAGATTCGCTTGCAAATGAAAGAAGATTCATTTGCATTCTCAAATGTAGGCGCACAGTGCACTGGTCGTGGTCGTGGTGGTCGTGGTGGTCGCATGTGTGCCTGACGGACGCTAGCACCCAGCCACCCACCCTCCCTCCCTCCCCCCCCAAAAAGGACGACGACAAAATAAGTTCAAGGCTCCATGTTTCGGATTGAAATATCCAGCGCCCCAATTCCAGCCCTGCAAAATCTCCCTTCTCCACCGCCCCTTCCGCGCCCAGATTGCTCAAATCCCTAATTCGCCGCCAACCCAAGCAAAGTTCGAATCGCCCACCGCCTCGCTCTCTTTCCCCACCTCTGTTTGACGACGACGACGAAGACGACGGTCGGCTTCACCACCGCACCGGAGCTACCTCATCTCGCCTCGCCCACCGCAGACCGGTGGTCCACCGACAACGCCGGCCACCGCAACCGACGTGCCTCACAGACACCGACTTCCACCGCATCAAGTGCGCTTCACCGACGCCGCCTCCCAGCTCACCGAGGCTACTTCACCGAGCACATCGTCGCGCTCCGCTTCGAGGCCGCTGGGCTTCACCAACGGTCTGCCCACTACATCAGAAGCGCCCGCTGCCACTCAAGATCTGCATCCGCACGGCCAGCCAATGCCAAGATCACCTCAACGGCTCAAGTGACCAGACTTAGCTAGGCGAGCATGCCCAAACGCCGCCCGAACTAGGTATCCACACATCACTCCCTTGTGCGCTGTTCCGACGATGTTTGATATCCTTTCACTGCTCTCTTAGCTTACACGCCTATCCAACTCGACTTTAACTCTTATTTCTTCCGAGATATCATCCAAACAAGCAAATCCATTTTTAGCGAAGCATGACGGCGCTACGGGATCCGTACACATCCCGCACACCAGATAACCTTGTAAGCATCTGTCCTCTAGTACAACAGAAGGTCGATTCTCTTATTTGATGAGCCATTCGCCGTGTCAAAAATGCAGAGGGGATGCAAGGAGCACAAGGCCTGCACATCCAAGCAAGTGGTAACATGGACTTGTACATGGAACATCCCAAGCACAAGCAGAGCTGAAAGTGAGCCTATACAACAAGCTAGCGAAGTCCCTCAGATTTCATTTAATTCAGACCGCATTCGTGTATGATTTGTGTG
Organism: Aegilops longissima; assembly: GCA_021605205.1. Classification (NCBI taxonomy): domain Eukaryota; kingdom Viridiplantae; phylum Streptophyta; class Magnoliopsida; order Poales; family Poaceae; genus Aegilops; species Aegilops longissima. Next base: position 47,803 of record JAHIAM010002571.1, read on the forward strand.
CAAAAGTATGATCCACTAATTCAAGTTACCAGGCTAACATTTAACTTAAAAATACGAAGGCACTTGCACCGAAATCAACATAACTTGAGAAATGTGAAGCTACATGCACTTTGAAACCAGCTAATGATCCAAAGTAGTTCAGATTATAAACACTAAATGATGCAAGCACCAAAAACACAAAATGCAACATGGTGTACAAGGACTACAAACATGGTCTCAGACCGCTTGAATTATTCGCTCTCCGCTGAAAATATCAAGTGTAATTGCACCTATAACCAAAGGCGCAAACTGCATATCAATATATCTATCCCGCATAAGTATGCCAATAGTTTCAAACAATAGATTAGAAAAGTATTTATGCTACGTTGTCATGATACGGGACTTTCCGTAGATGGCCTCGACGTTTCCTCAAGCCATGAAAATGCACTATAATTTGCTTGTCATCAATGCCCGCAAATCTCTATGTCTCTCTCAACATAGCAGATCATCATTAGACACTAAATCCTTCAATGGGAGCTTGCAAAATGCTTGCATTAGATGCCCCATTAGACACTATATGTTCATCACTGTGAGCATGTAAAATGTTTGCATCAAATCCTTCATTAGCAATCTGTTCATTAGACACTTCTGTGCTCAAGAACAACATGAGCTTGATGTTTGCACCGAAACTTGATTAGATACATCGATTCAAATAGTTTAGTATTGATTGGGGAGTTATAAAATAAGTAGAAATTGGTTTCATTTTCTCATAGATTCCCTACATACAAGCAGTTTTACAACACCGCCGGGTTTAACTATTGGCCAGAAATTGAAGAGTTGAATTAGATATAATCAGGGATGTGATGTACCTGCTCGCTGCAAGATGCTACTCTTGCAAGCTGCGATCGTCTGCTTGCGCAAGCTCGATGCCATGCCCGTGCTGCCGCCGCTGCCTCCCACGCAGCTACACCTGTGGTTGGATCTTCATCTTCTTGTCCTTCCGCTCGCTTGAAGCTCGGTGACCGCCTCCAACGAGGGCGCGAGGAAGTGATGTGTTGGTCTGTCCAGCGGCGGCTAGGTTAGGAGCGAACCAGACTAGAGGTCGGAGCGGATGAATTGGGATTTTTCCTGCTGTCGATCGATATGGGAGGCGCTGCTTGGGCCGCGAGCCTGCTATAGGGCCTGCCTTGCACTTATGTTATTGGCCTATCCAAATTGAAACATTTTTCTTCATTTTTACATTGCCGCCGTATGCTGGGACTAACAAAACTAGCCCGGGCCAACCTCGACGACTCAAACTAGGTGCACACTTTCCAGCCACCCGAGGTGGTCGCCCATACCAGCCCTTATGGTGGTGTCGCACCTTTTATGTATGATAGGGGTAGTGAAAATATTCCAGGGCGCTTTTGATTTACCCACGAATGGTTGAATTGCTTGTTTCTATGAACTGAGTTCGCTAATAATGTGAAGGATGCCAATCTTTTCATCCTATTGTAGATTGCTTAGATCTCGATATGCCAAAAGTAATCGCATGAAATATACAAGAAAAGCCAGTGTGATGTGTGTGGCTACAACTAGTCCGACTACACTCCTCATATAACATATCAAGGACGCACCATCTTACCAGATTAACCATTCGACTTACCAATGCAAAGGTGGGAAGAAAGAAGTATTGGGACTCATGATCCAAGCAATTGATGCCATGGACTCCTTCGCACAACCTTGTAAGTTTAAAAAGAAGTTGCAGCAGTTCTGCACAAAGAACTAGCGTAAGTTCGCTACCTCGCTCGAATTTTAGTTAGCCACTTATTGCAAAATTGTTCAATTACGTTGCTTGGCTTAATTTAGTTTGCTACCGATTACATAATGCCACAACCTCGTTAATCCTATTATAGACTGCGCCTATCTATGTGTTTGATACTTATCGTTAAGAATTACCTGTTTGCCTCGAACTTAAATAGCTACTTGTTTGTTTAACGCTTTGCTGCTGCAACAACGGGTTACAATGATGTTAATAACTACTTTTCAAAGATCGAATTGAAACTCTTTAATTCCTTGTTTGTTTAACTAGTTTGCTGTTATAACTCCCAGCTTGAGATGTTTTGCTAACTTCAACTTTTCTCAATCCAATCGAACTTTAATGGCAAAACAGGTTAGCCCAAGATCAAAGAGCGAGGTCCCCATGGACGTTGTATCATCCCACAACAAAGGGCACCGCCCAATCGTGCATTATGAATTGCCAACTATTGATGCTCTAGAGGCTAAACTAGTGGTAGAAAGAGATTCGCTTCGCACTTAGAGATGAAGTTGACATGTTGAGGAAGCAAACAACACAATCAAGAGCAGACTCAAGACAACCATTAAATATTTGGTGGATTTCAAAATGAAGCAAATTGAGACTGACCACATTGTTAAGGTCCTCAAGGAAAAAGGAAATTAAATTCCACTTGGTAAATCATAGGTGAAATGTCCTTTCCATCGTTGAATAACCATTGTGTTGCTTGTTCATGTAATCAATCAAACCAATTGTTTTAGAGATCATGTAATAATTGTTTTTTGTTTTCTGTTTTTTGGTTTGTAATTTTATTTGAGCACAAGTCTGTATTAATTGATAAGACTCGAAGACATTTCATTTTGATTGCTGTGCGAGACCTACAAATATGCCAATCGGGCTAAATGTGCATTCAACAATAATAGTAGTATAGATGGACCATAAGTGGCATGCATCGGAAAGGGCCAAGATGCTATAGTAGCTTGGCTAAAAAAAGGATGTTGTTGTAGCAAAGAAAAGTACAACGGCCTGGCTTATGTATGTTAGCTATATTATTGATCCATATACTCTATAAGTGTTTATATGTCTGTTAGTTATGTACATTCTTGGTTGATTGACTCGGTATTTGAATCTTGATACATCGCTTGTGTACATATCTAAATGGGAGTACACATTATGTTGTGTGTGACATTTGAGTTGGACATGAAGTGTTCCAAATATTCGAATTCACCTTAAACTGGATTCTAGCTTCTAAATTTGAGTATCGGCATTTGTAAACCATATTCATATATGACAAAGGAATACATCTTTGTCGCCCTTTGAAGATATATAAAACACATAGAATGATTTATAAAGATTCGTATAGGAATACAAAATGGATTCAATTTAGTTGCTGTGGTAAACGTGGATGCTTATTGTCCCAAAATTCAAAGAAGCGGCAAATGTCCACTCCCACGCTACGCCCGGCCAAGTGTTTGGGAGATGGAAATTACTGTCTACCCATTACACGGACAATCCATCGCCCGATTTCCACCGCTCTAAATAGGGTAGGATAGTAACTTCAATTAGACGTGACATGACCGCCTCGAGCCCATTCCGACACGGTGGACGCCAAACATGGGCGGCAAAACACATTTGATTCAAGCTCGTCCGAAGACCTCTGCTTTCTCCCTCCATTTCCCATTCATACATGGGCGGCAAAACAAACTCGACTCGACCGAAATCGATGTAGGCAAATATTTTCAATAGGGGCAGGTTTGTAACTTCACCAGACGTGACACAACCGCCCCTACCTGTCAGCCCTGCTCATACATCGTGGGCACCAACCATGGGCGCCAACCACCTCTCCTCGCCCAAATCGCCTGGGCAAATATTGGCGAGATGCGAGATTACCGTCAGATCCCCAACCGACGAGACGCCCAAATTTTAAACGGGGCTAAGTTCAGAATTTCCCATATTTCGCACAAGCGCCCCAAAACATGGTTCCTCGCACTCTCCCTCCATTTTCCCATTCATACACCATCCGCGCTAGAACACCATCCCCACACCAGCCTCCGTCCGCCACCCCATCCATCGCCGCCATCCTCCACCACATCCATCGCCGCCGCCCTCCACCACATCCATCGCCACCGCCCTCCACCATGCCGAGCGCCTACCAAGACCGCGTCGCCCATCGCTAGAGATGGACGCTTTCATCCACGACGATGGACCAAGAGCCTTGCATCACGCCCTCTCGCTTCATCGACGCCGTTGTCCTCTTTGCCGGGCCGCCACACGACCTTCTTCTTCCACCGCAACGGACTTATCCCCGATGCACCCGCTCTACCATCGCAGATCTGCTTCAACGCCACCGACAGCCATCGCACTTCGATGCCTACACGGCGCCGCAAGAGAGGTGGTACTTCATATCTCCTCAACTTTTTGATCTCAACCATAAAATAGATCTTAACTTGGTTACTCTACTTTCTTTTCAGCTCTTAGAATTTAGTTCTTAGTTCAAAGTAAACAATGGCTGCATTTCTCATGTTTCCCCTTTATGATCACTATACGATCTTTATGATCACTATAATACGTGCTTCGTGGTCATAATAGCATCGCTTCACCCATCAAGCTAAACAAGCTTAGTTGTTCAAATACTAATTTGATATTATTAAAACAGATTCGCTTAATTGGTCAGCTAAATGTTCCTAAATTAGTTTCAAAAATGCATGTTCGCCGCCGGTGTGTATCTCATGTGGTGCCCACGGTGGGCCGCCCACCTGGGATTTTGGGTCGCCCCAGCCCCGATTCCTCTCTGCTCGGCCAAGGCCCGATCTCTACTGCCTCACTACCGCCTCACCGACGACTTCCCATCCCCGGACAAAGCATGACTCTAGGAGGAGACGCCGACTAATAGGAGGTCAGGAGCCGCCGCCCAACAATGCCATCGCTGCCCTGGCGCGCCAGTGCCTACCTTCCCAGCCCTTCAGGGCTCAAAGTGAAGCACCCACTAAGCCAACCTGATTTATCCCGAGATAAGTCCTCAACACTCAGCAGCCACTCCTCATCACCCATTTTCTAATTGATTCATTACTCATTAGGCGGACTGTCATTAGGGTTTGTTGTGTGCTCAGTGCTACCTACACTTAATGGTTCAGATGTATTTCGTAATCTTTAGTACCAGAAGTTCATGTGGTTTTCAAAATTCGCCCTAGGAATGTATACTAGTCATTTTGGATTGTTGGTCGAGTGACATTGACCAGCATTACTACCGCAAGCCAGGTTTGTTGACAATTTTACTTGTCTTTCTTACTCATTCGATATAATATCCAATTATTCACGCCGATTAGTTGCAAACAATAAGTGCTAGACAAACTTCTTGATTCAGATTTTGATGGTCTCTCATCTAGCTATAATTCTGCATACTTGTCCTAGTAAGCTCACAAGTAAATGATTGATTCACTACATCTATGCTTGCCTTGTCATATTTGTTGTCAATATTCTTTTAGGGTGGACCACCCTGTTTCTAAATATCGCAACCGTAGACATGAGTGAATAGTATTTCTATGTGATCTCTTCCATCATGTGTGGGCAACTAACACGCATTGTATAGAAAGAAAGTGTCATTTCCAGCTTTTACATAGGCTTTGATCTTTTACATGGAATACAATCTGCCTACTTGCTTTGTGTCGCACTACCAACACTCCACCCTTGAAACTAAACATTATACCACTCATAATTCCTTAGCTTATTTGTTCAAATACGAATTTCATATGATTCTAATGTTCCTACTTCAGTTTTGAAATGTGTGTCTGCCTTTTATAGAGACATAAGGGGTTTGTATTTCGTGTGGTCCGTCAAGACAGGTTGGGGGTGAACTTTGCATATGCAGGGTTTATAGGAGACACTCTTCGAGTTGAACTGTAATGCATTCCATAGATAATCTGACTACTTTTTATGTTTTCATGAATCTCAGATTCTAACAAGATCATAATGATTATGAGCTTATGCGCATGAAAAGAATAAAGCGTAACAATGCCATGGCTGTCAAACTTGGCATTAAGGGACTGAAATCAAGTCCGATGCAATGCAATGCAAACGCCTCCACCTACAGATTCATGCTCGTAATATGATCCTAACAAGGATTCTGAGCTAGAGGGAGACCTAAGTCAATGTAGCTCCCTAGTGGAGGAGTCGAGGAAGATGCCCTATCTTATTCACCCATCAAGGTGCTTGCTCTAACTTTCCAAGGATATATTTGTCGCATATATCTTGCAACCGATGCTTTGCATTGCTTCTACTTTGTTGAACTACCATTAGCTTAGTTTACACATCGTATGTGAATACGCCCTGCCTATCCATTTTCAGTACATATTCCATCTGTCATCATACCATATTTATCCATTCAAATGTTGTTCTTGAGTATGAGATGTTCAAAAGGAAGATGGTGATTGCTGATCATGGAGGAGCACAAGCAAAGTATTTGGAAAAGGTAGTGGCACCTGATAAATCAAATAGCCCATTAGGTGTAGTTGCAATATCACCGACCCACAAAACACCCCAACTCTAGCAGACTCTAGCCCTACTACACTGGTCATTTCTGATTTCCCAACTCAGCAGACCCCAACCGCAAAGCAAACATTATGATTATGCCAGCTTGACATAGCACCAGCTCTACGATGCAAAACCCCATTCCAAAGAAAGAGTACACCAAATCCAGCTTACAACCTTTTCTAACCGTGAGAGAGCCCCAATTGCAGCAAATAGGACCCCTGTTCTATTTCTTCCCAGTTTACAAGACAAAGCTTATATTGTTGTCGAACTTTGTGCGATCTTTCCTTCATGGAAAGATTATACCGCGCATACGTAACAATTTCAGCCTTCCTCCGCAACTTACGCTGTAAGTAATGTACTAATGTTATTCATGGTCATTATCGCATATGTTTCGCCGATGTAAGACACAAGATTTCATTCTTTAAATAATAGAGGTCCAAACCGGATTGTGAAGACGAGCAAGGGTTGGTTGCGCTTTTCAAGCACTCGCTGATGAAGTATCGCTCCTACCGAGGTAAGCGCACTTTGATGGCAAGCCTCTAAACGAAATTTCAGTAAAGTCTCCGGTGCTACATTTATCCGACGGTGACTGGAATAATCTTGTTACTCATTGGTCTCGGCTGCAGCGTAAGGTACTATCTATGATATCACATCACAATTTGAACTACATTTCTGCATTTGCCTTAACGTCTCATTTGTACGACAACTATTAGCAGAAGAACATTCATTCTCAAGGGACCACCGAATCTCGCAACTATACTGCACACTGCATTGCTCTTGTGAGTACCTCTTGCCCTGTATGACCATACTTACTTTCATAGTTGTTTGATTATGTAGCATCACTACACATGTTAGCCTCGTTATCGTCCATTTGGTGGACATTATAAGATCGGTATGGACTCTTACATAAATTTAGAATCAACCCAATGCTTTTGAAGAGGTTCAGCTCGCAGTCCTCTTGTAAGGACTGAACGCCGCCTATCACTGTATTTACATTATCAGCTATTCCCTCCGTCCCATAATATAAGAACGTTTTGTATAGTACACCAGTTGTTCAAAACACTCTTGTATTATGGGAAGAGGGATTGGTTCATTGTTTAGCATTCTCGCATCTTATCTCCTCGCCCACCATTTACTAAAAAGATCAGATCTATATTTAATCTTACCAAAAGTAGAATACATGCATAATGCCAAGCAAGTAATGTAGCCCATTGCTCTTGTGAGTACATTTTGTCCTGTAATGCTTGTACTTCCAGGGATTGGTAGTTGATTATGTAGCATCAATCTGCATCTTATCTTCATTATCCTCTATCCCTTCCAAAGATTATCATATCTATAATTACTCTCTACAAAATGTAGAGTACAGGCAATGCTTATGAAGAAGATTCTGTGCTAAAATTCTTGAGTTATCCTTCCCTTGACATGGAGAAGGGCATTATAAAGCCGGTGTTAACTGATAATGTAAGTCAGACCTTCTAAAGCCTTTATCCTCAATTGCCGTTTAATTTGCTCATACTCCCTATCATTTACTGCTATTTAGTTTGCTGTTTCTACCAAAATGCATGTTCGCAAGAACCATAAGTTCTAAGTTTTACTTGTAAAACCAAATTCCTTATTCATACCATGCACATTGCTCAATACTCCCTATATGTATGCTTGTTTTTGTGGATCTATAATCCAGTATGTGGTGAAGCAGCCCACGTTTGCACCTTGTCATCTCCTGTTTTATCTTACTGATGTGGCTGATGATATGAACAACATGCCATGCACATTAACCAAAATAGATACAATGATTTTCTTTGCCCTTCATCTATGCTTGTTATGTTGACATGGTAATCCAGTAGTGTGGTGAAGCTCCCCGCATTATGAACAATGCCAAATTATGCTATTGATATTTTGAACTTACTCTTTATTTTCTAATTTGAAATTGGATGGAATTGACAACACAGTTATCATCTTTGTTTATACACGTGCAAAACATGTCATCTCTCTCGCTTTGTTTCAGGTGATATGCCCGATGGCATGCACAAGTCTCGTCAAGGCTGTGAGACAAACCCAACATATATTGCAGCAAACAAAGCAAAACATCTTGAAGATAGCGAGACAACCCCAAAGTATTGTCTTGATGCAGTGTTCAAGTTACTTGAGACTAGCAATGACAAGCTCTGTAATTCATTGTTCAATCAGTTCGACTTCTTCAGCCCCAAGTTCTAGCAGTAAAGGCATTCTCGCAACTCAACTTTGACTTGAAGTCCCATTCTAAGAAAGATTGCGGAGAACACCAATGAGAACCTCATCGCTAAACAGCTACACCTAGAAGCTAAGATCGACATGCTAGGCCGGTCTCACAGCCTTGCTCAGCAGCTTGCGCAGCAGTTCCTGTGCAAGGCTAACCTTTCTTTAATTGTCTTGGAAGTGGTCTCGGTTTAGTATTATTTTGTTATGCTGCAATTGTGCCCAGTTTTTGTAATCTGCTTCTTCGTTGCGCGTTATGATCACTGGTGGTGACCTTCGATGCCCAGTGGATGTAATATACCATAAATCCTTTATTGTATAGTGTAGGTTTATTCTTAGTTACTATGCCGTAATTTATTTATTGTATAGAGTAGGTTTGTTCTAATTCCTACTAGTTATCGCCATCATTCGCTATCCTAAAAAAATCAGATGTAGTCGATCGGGTCAAACATTCGCTCTAACGGGCCTCGGTGTTTAGCGGCCACAATTGGGTCAGCATGCATCTTTCTTGGGCCCAAATCATTGGGGCCTTCACAATTTGCGCGAGGCCCACAACTTACACCGGCCTATATTTTAGTTGGGCCTTTTGTGGACCCAGCGCTTAGTTTGGCCTAGGTAGCGCTGGGCCATTAACAGCTGAATATTGTATCGCCTCATTACGCCCAGATGAAACCATGGGCCTTTAGCAGCCAAATGCATATTGGGCCTCAATTTTCACTAGTCGTCGATGGGCCTTCAAAGAGTGAAACGTAGACCGGCCTTTTTGGGCCCGCTTATATCATGGGCGTTACTGTGCCAAACATATCTCGGACTTAGTTGGCCCATCGATATCATGGGCCTTTAAGAGGCCAAAAGCTTAGTATAGACATCAACAGCCGAAGTTATGTGACAGCCTTTAATGCACCCAAAGTCACGCTGGGCTGAACTGCTGCCACCTTTATCACGGGCCGTTAGTGGGCCCGATGTCCCGTCGGACCATATATGGCCCATGGGCAGCACGGGCCATCCCCAGGCTGAAAGTCACACCAGGCTGAAATGGGCCTAAGTCTACATCAGGTCTCTAACAGGCCGAAAGTCACTGGGCTGTAATTGGGCCCAAATACTCGGCGAACAATTAACGGGCCAGATCCGCTTTGGACCGAATGGGCCCAAATATTCAAGGAACAATTAGCGGGCCGATCCGCTTTGGTCCGTAAATGGTCCTTTATTAAGTGTCGTTATTGGGCTGGCCCACTAGTACCGAGTAAGTACTACGGCCTTTGACCGGGCCGCCCTTTTTAACCTATATGGGCCTCGCTAATGCGTACACGGTCGATGTATCATAGGCGCTTTGGGTCCAATGAGTGGATGACATCTGTCCCAACGGTGAGCCGACATGTTTCTCCAGCCAATGATGATTTTACACGTGGAAAATCCCCTTGGTCGGGTCGTTAACGGGTTATTGATCCAAAACCGACCCGATAGCTTAACGGCGCTCCATTACGGTGGATGCCACGTGTCGGTCACCCTTGACGAAAGCACTTCAGGACGCTACGATTTATCGTCATGGAAGTGGACACTCGTGATGATAATTTTGGTAATGTCATGGAACACTTCTACGATGACAAACACGGAAGTGTATTTTTTGTAGTGGATGGTAAAGGAATAAAAGCGACAGACTGCATAATAAAGGTTGCTATCATAAGGGCAATATAAAGTGACGTTCCTTTACATTAAGAGCTTGCACATCCAAAAATAAAGAGCGCATGACAACCTCTGCTTCCCTCTGTGAAGGGCATGTCTTTTACTTTTCTGTATTTACCTTTTTATGCAAGAGTCAATAGTGTTCTTTTCTATTCCATTTTTATTCTTCTCTTTGCAAGCATAGTGTGGTGGGGAAAGATCTAGGGACATATATGAGGTATTATTGGTGACATTGCCCTCGAGGTAAATGAGTTGCAAGGTGAAATTATAAACCCCCATCTTTCTTTGTGTCTGATTGAAACTTTTGCTCCATATATTTATGCCGCGAGTGTCAGCAATCATAGAAGATCATATGATAGTTGAGTATGTGGACTTGCTAAACAAAAGATCTTACATAAGATTCTTCACGAGAATATGATGAATTGTAATTGTTTCATTGACTAAGAACATAGTTTGTTAGTTTTCAAGAAAGTTTATGTTTTATACTTTGATATTGTGATGAATTGTTACTTGATCATGAGAAGTTTTATGATATACTTCTGCTATAATAATGATCATGATGCTACTATGTCTGTATTTTGTTTTTATCGACACCTCTCTCTCTAAACATGTGGGTCATTAGTTAACTAGTTTTCGAGAGGTTGTAACTTAAACTTTGGGTCCTAGGAAATCCCCTTTATATAATAGGCTGAGCCCCTAATTTTACAGAAGATTCCAGGTCATAATCTTAACCCGTATCATATTCTAGCTCTTATTGATCTTGTTCTCCATGTTTAGGGAAGTCCTCCTCCTGGGCCTCCACATGAGTTGACCCACTGAGTCATGTGAGAGCTGGCATCCTGTCGGGTCTCGTTCTGGGCCTTCGGCCTTCTATGGCGTAGCTCTTCGGTGACCCGGAGATGGTGTGACTCATGGAGCTCATAGGTTCCAATACCAGGTCACATTTATGTTGGGTCTTATCTACGGGGAATATCGCCAACACCAAGCATGTCCCCACACCCTCTAACTTCCCATATGAGCCTCGCTAGGCCGCCATGAGTTCACGCCTGCTTAATCTGGGAGTAATCAAAATAAAAAAAGCCCCCTCTCAATTGTAGATGTCAAACCTATGACTGGCGCTTCGTAATGCCGATCGTCATGGCTCGACTGCCTTTGTGAAGGTATTCCACGGCCAGACGCGTCATTTTTGACTTGGCCTCATGCGATATCTCTTCTCTCTGCAAGAATGAGTGGTGCGATTTGGAATTACAAGCAACTGAGGGCTAGCAAAACAAAACATTTTCTTATTTCAACTACTGCTCATTCTAAAATTTGTTTTAGATTTGTCTAGATGTATGTATCTAGTCACGCTGATACATCCGTATTCAGACAAATCTAAAATCACGAGATACATCAAGATTCAGACAAATCTAAGACAAGAATTTTGAAACGAAGGTAATATATAAGAGTATCTACAGTCGGGCACCTCAAACCCGCCTCATACACCTGGGAGGGCTGCCAGGTCACTGTCCGGTCACGGAATTTTCACCCAGACAGGGTCCTTAAATGGGCAAAACACCTGGGCTGAACGACACCCCTCATATCCATAACAAATATGGGGCGGATACGGGGGCACCCGAGCGCGCTCGGGCACGCCCGCCACGTTGGACCTGACAGCCCGACCCCACCGCCAATTGCACCAAATCCACCAACCCTTCATCCTCCTCCCACCGCCCTCCAAGCTCTTCCGCGCCCGAGCCCTTTTCGTCCTCCACCCTTGCACCCCATCCTCATCACCGGTCCCGATCCAGAGATGTCGTCCAGCTCATCCCCGACCGTCGCGACAGAGATGCAGTCCTCCTCATCCATCGACGTCCCTTCGTCGGCTAGGTCTTGCAAGGCGAAGAACGTCGCCCGAAAGTTGCGATGACGGTGTTAGCAATAGAGGGAGGCGGCGGCTTCGTAGCGAGGCTCGGACATGGTCAACGCAGATTACACCGTCTGACCCCGTTGGGACAGAGGATGATTCTATGGCCAGCTCGGCCATTACGGAGAGCTTTCCACTGACGCAGATGAGGGAGTCCTGGATTATGGGGTCCTCGGGTGTCCAGACTATTTGATATGGGCCGGACTGATGGGCCGTGAAGATAAAAGTAGAAGACTTTTCCCCCATGTCCAGGTAGGACTCCCATATGCGTGGATGGCAAGCTTGGTGTCTGGATATGATATTTCCTTCCTTTACAAACCGACTATGTACAACCCTAGGCCTCTCCATGTGTATATAAACCGGAGGGGTTGGTCCATAGAGATCATCAGAATTCTCATAGACTAGACAACTAGGGTTTAGCCATTACGATCTCGAGGTAGATCAACTCTTGTAACCCCTATACTCATCGAATATAATCAAGAAGGAAGTAGGGTTTTACCTCCCTTAAGAGGGCCCGAACCTTGGTAAACATTGTGTTCCCTTTGTCCCCTATTACCATTGATCCTCATACACACAATTTGGGACCCCCTACCCGAGATCCGCCGGTTTTGACACCGACATTGGTGCTTTCATTGAGAGTTCCACTACGTCGTTGCCAGAAGGATCGATGGCTCGACTTGTCATCGGTGATGATGCTGTTTCTGGGGAGACTTTTCTCCCTGGTCAACTCTTCATGTTTGGCGGCTTCGCTCTGCAAGCCAGTCCAACTGGTCACCTCAAGCAGATCGACAACTACGCCCCTGGTCACCAGATCAGGTTTGGAAGTTTGATTACATCACCGATATCCGTGAGACTTGATCTTTGAAGGATTTCGCCTCGCCGCCGCCTCCTCATCTACATGAAGGAAACCCGCTTGGATCCACCATCGATTCCACTCAAGGATCGACTCGCACTCGCTGGCCTTAGATCCAGAAAGGCAGACCACTCTCTCAAGACGGAGGATAAACCCCACCGACTCTCTCCTCTCAGAGAGCTTCTTGCTCGAGACCCGAGGTGATCATGCTATTAGCAAGCCCGAGTAAAACAAAACTCTCCTGTCATCGGAAGCCGACTCATCTCTCGATGCCAACTCCAAGTCTTGAGGTCATTGGCCCATCGAGCTTGGTCAAGTGGTGATTAACGGACCCAGCCCAGAGATCCTCGGCCACCGATCCAGCTTTTGCTCCTAAACGAGGCGCTGGACCTAATGCAATCTCTCGCCATCACCGAAGCTCCACTTCCAAACTATGCCCAGCCTGAACTGGGGGCTGAGAGCGGGGAATTTTATGCCCCACCCACCACCCACTTAATAGCCAGTGTCGAGGACCTAACCGACATGCTAGACTATGCCTCTGAAGACATCGATGGTATGGACGACGATGCCGGGGCCGAACTAGGCCAAAACCCCCTATCACTGGGCGTTGGACGGCCACTTCTACTTACAACGTATACATGGTAGATACACGAGAAGAAGGACGACAATGGCACTCAAGATCCGATTGAGGACAAGCCCGCCGAGGCACCACCTGTTGCCGACGCCAATGGCGCCGCCTCCCCACCACGCCGAAAAGGAAAGCAGCACCGACACCGGAGATAATGACACTCCGGAGAATGCCGAAGACTCCGACCACCCCATAGAGCCTGTGTTAGAGCAGGATGAGTGGGAGGAGGGACAAGTAAACCCGGACTAACTTGTCAATCACGAGGATTCGGAAGATAGTAACCATCTACCGCCTCCGTGAGGATGTCGCCTGTAATGAAGATTTCATCGCGCTGAGGAACCCTCAACAAGAACGCTTGTTTACAGCTCATCGCCACTACGAGGAGCCCGAAAAGAAACAACAACAGCTTCAAGCTTTAACATGATACGCTCAATGACAGATGGACCAAGGTCCTGGCGGCCGAAGAATACGGCCTCGAGCGTCCGACAAAGAGTTATCCACAATGCAGGCTACTACCACAATTCGACGACGAGGCCCTTGAGCCAATACCATCAAGATACAATCATGCTGATCAACCGGACCGACCACTAAGTGGACGAGACAAAGTGGCTAATTACGCTAATACCAGCTCGCCCGCCAGAGGCAAGGAGACAGCGGCTCCAGGCTACATGTACGACTTACGTCAGGACCTGGACAATAGAGCCGGCCAGACCAGATCAATCTATGGATCAAGGGGACGTGCCCCAACACGAGACGACGGCCATCAAGCCTGGCGCGACAAGCACAACCAAACTCAGGTCACGATGTTGCCCAATATAGAGGCGCCACACACCCCATGTGCGTTATCGATGAGGTAATGCAGCACCAGTTTCTGGAAGGGTTTAAACCCGTAAACATTGAGGCATACGGCGGAACGACAGATCCCGCTGTATGGATTGAAGATTTTCTTCTCCACATTCACATGGCTCGTGGTGATGATCTCCAGGCCATTAAATATCTTCCCCTAAAGCTAAAAGGACCAGCACGACATTGGTTGAATAGCCTCCCAGAGAACTCCATCGACAGTTGGGAGGACTTAGAGGATGCCTTTCGGGACAACTTCCAAGGCACTTATGTCCGGCCACCGAACACTGATGACATAAGTCACATACTCCAGCAACCCAGAGAGTCAGCCCGCAAACTCTAGACTCGGTTTTTAATTAAAAAGAACCAAATTGTCAACTGTCCAGACGCTGAAGCCTTAACGGCATTTAAACACAAAGATCCATTTACAAATGGCTTGCCCGACACCTTGGTCGAAAAGCCAAAGACTATGGAAGCTTGATCGCACTCATGCCCCGCTATGTGTGGGCTAAGATAGCTTGTTGGCTCAGAGAAGTAATAAGACCAAATGACTCGCACTTCCGAGGCTGTGGATGGCAATGGAAGGCCACGACGAGCAAAAATAAGCCAAACAACAATGAAGAAACCAAGGATAGGCGGTCAACACCAGATTCATAGGCTCCAAGCCCGGCCAAGGAAGAAGCAGTTCAAAGGAAATAGAGACGCCCGCCCAACTTAGATAAAATACTAGATAGGCCTCACAAATCCATGGCACTCGACAAGCCTCGCCAACCGCACCAATGTAAACTGCTGAGTTTGAAACAGGTCAAGAAATTAAAATACCGAACACAAAGGAAAGGGCCTCAAAGCGAGGATTTATGATGAGCTCCGCCCCAAACACAGGGGATGTAAGTTTCCCGAGGTGAAAAACCGTGAATATGGTATATGTCACCCACATCCCCAAAAGGGAGCGCAAGCGCACATTATGGGACGTCTATGCTGTAGAGCCTGTTGCCCCCAAATTCAACCCATGGTTGGATTTTCCGATCACCTTTGATCGCAGAGACCACCCAACCAGTATCCGTCACGGAGGTTCGGTGGCCCTGGTCCTCGATCCAATCATCGATGGATACCATCTCACTAGAGTCCTTATGGACGGCGGTAGAAATCTTAATTTGATCTACCAGGACACTATCCGTAAAATGGGTATTGACCATCAAGAATCAAGCCTAGCAACACTACTCTAAAGGAGTGATACCCGCGCAGGAGGCCTCGCTGACAGCTGCCCTTAACACCGGAAGTGGTATTCAGCTCTTCAAATAACTTTCAAGTGAAGATTTGATCTTCGGCATCGCCCTTTCCCAAGTGGCTATCACACACCGCCGGACAAACCGCTTTTGCCCACCTCAATGCAGTCCCACATTATGCTTACTTAAAGCTCAAAATGCCCGGACCTCAAGGCCATCACAAATAATGGAAATATGGAGCGCCCTCCGCATCGAGGAGCACACCGCTGCCCTAGCAACCGAGGTACAGAGCGGCTTCATCAAGTCGAACAGCTAATCGGTCATCAAGACCCATGACACCGCTTAAGCGAAGTTCGACCAACATTACAACATGATAGCTCAATAACCCAGATCTTGAATAGCGCTTCAGCCTCCGCCGACCGCCCATAAGGTTGCGGTGACACGACGGGCCTGCATAATTATGCACTTAAAATACCTTGGTAGCGCCGGACGACATCATGGAACAGGTCTATAGTACGGCTTGAACCTATTCGACCTTAACCTTCTCTTTTCCTTTTACTACAGGTTCATTAAAACCTACCTACCCACGGTGGTACATGGGCTCTTTTTAGGTTCCCTTCTTATAGATGACCATCGGCTTTTCCTCTCAAAGGATTTTTCACCAAGGAGAAATGGCGCAGACGCAAGTGTATGCCACCGGATCTTCAAAATCACCGCTTCTCGCCCTCGTAAAACTTTCCTTGTGTAAACTATTGGCATGTCAAATAGCCTTGATATTCATGGCATTATCTCGTAATATCACGCCTCGGCGATTAACCAGGATATAAAGGAAACAGTTGGTCACCACTTTGTTTGGTAATCGATTTATTGTGTCATCTCAGATTCCTCCTTGCTTTTAATGCCACACGCTACCAATCCGGACTTCAACCTGGGGCTGTATCCGCCCGACACATTTTAAAGTCCGAACTATCAGGAGGTACTCTTCGTGTCCCTAATATTGCATTATATGCATCGGTTCAAATCATGTCTTTGGTCTATAGTTGGTTGCTCGGCCCCGTGGTTACCACCTTATGTTCCGCTTTCTTGTAAGGGAAGGAATTATTTTGGGACATTTGGTATCTAAAAGAGGAATTGAGGTTGATCAAGCAAAAAGTTGAAGTAATATCAAAACTTCCACCACCTGTAAATGTGAAGGGAGTGAGGAGCTTTTTGGGACATGCTGGGTTCTATAGAAGATTCATAAAGGATTTCTCCAAGATAGCCAAACCCCTCACTAATCTCCTAAACAATGATGTTAAGTTCAACTTTGATGCAGAATGTAAAAAATCCTTCAACTTGCTCAAGTAAGCATTGGTCAATGCTCCAGTAGTGCAACCTCCTGACTGGGAATTACCATTTGAGATAATGTGTGATGCAAGCAACTTTGCTGTAGGTGCAGTACTTGGACAAAGAAAAGGAAAAGATTTGCATGTAATATACTATGCTAGCAAAACACTTGATGATGCTCAAGCTAATTACACAACCACCAAAAGGAGTTGTTGGTGAGTGTATGCCTTTGACAAATTCAGGCAATATCTCGTGGATCTCATTGTGTAGTTTACATGCACTACTAATCGCAATAAGATATTAACTCAGCAAGAAATAAGCCAAGCCAAGGTTAATTAGATGGATACTTTACGCCAAGAATTTGATGTGGAAATCAAGGACAAGAAAGGAGCTGAAAATGTTGTGGCAGATCACTTGTCGAGATTGCAAAATAATGCAGAGACTCCTTACCTATCAATGATGTTTCACCAGGAACAATCTTATGCAAGTGACTTGTATACAAAACTATACACCATGGTATGCGATATAGTTAATTATCCGGTCTCAGAATAAAGTTCCTACAGATTTTGGGTATCAAAAGAAGAAGAAATTCCTATTAGATATGAAGCACTTCTTTTGGGATGAACCTTACTTATTCAAGCATTGTGATGATGGTATTGTTCGAAGATGCTTGCCGGAAAGTGAAACTAAAAGTGTAATCTATCATTGCCATTCATCCCCTTATGGAGGTCATGCAAGTAGTCAAAAGACTCAAGCAAAAAAATTGCAAGCAGGATTTTATTGGCCAACTTTATTCAAGGATGTACATTCCTGTATTGAAGCTTGTGATCCTTGTCAGAGAACTGGAAATATTTCAAAAAGGCAAGAGATGCCTCAAAAAGGAATTCTTGAAGTAGAGCTCTTTGATGTATGGGGAATTGATTATGTTGGACCCTTGCCATCATCAAAAGGGTACAAATACATATTAGTGGCAGTGGACTATGTGTCAAAATGGGTTGAGGCTGTTCCAACCGTCAATGCTGATTCCAAGTCAGTTTGCAATTTATTCAAGCAAGTGATCTTTCCAAGATTTGCGTACACTTGATTGTTATCAACGATGGAGTAACGATTTCAACAACTCAACTAGAATCTTCTTAGCAAAATATGGAGTTCATAATCACAGAATTACAACTCCATATCATCCACAAGAAAATGGACAAGTGGATCTGCCTAATAGAGAAATAAAGGCTATCCTCTAGAAGGTAGTATCAAAGTCAAGGTCCCGAGGGTACTCAAATTACCACACACCGTGGGCATATAGGACAGCTTATAAAACACAAATTGATGTCACCATTCAGGTTAATATATGGAAAAGATGCCATCTACCCGCTGAACTTGAACACAAAGCTCAATGGGCACTAAGGAAACTCAATATGGACCTTGATATAGCAGAAAACATAGAAAACTTCAACTCTGAGAAATGGAAGAACTGAGAGCTGACTCTTACGAGAGTGCAAGAATCTACAAAGAAAAGACCAAGATATGGCATGATAAGCATATATTGAGGAAAGAATTTCATCTTGGACAGTTGGTATTGGTCACGATACTAGGTTTCATTTATTTCACAGTAAATTCAAGTCAAGATGGTATGGCCCTTGTAACATCTTGGATGGTTAAGCAACAAGAATCACCTTGCCATCGCGGACTAAACTCACGTTGATTCAACCCGGTCTAAAAACAAATTCAAAACAAAAGCAAACGATAAAAGTTTTCAAAAACTAAAACTAAAATGTTCGGGGTTGTCAAAAATAACAAACCTAATTATGGTGGGTGCAAAATTTTGTAAAGTGTTTTGGTATTTTAAATAAACTAAAACAGAAAAGAAGAAAATAAGAAAAGAACAAAATAAAACAAAGAGAAAGTGGGGAGGAACCCCATCGCCCAACAGGCCAGCCCCTCCCCACCGGCCAGCCTCCCCGACCCCCACCCGCCCAATTCTCCGGCCCCAAATTGGCCGGCCACCTTATCCCCTCCCCGGCTCGGCTAACCCTAGCCACTCACACACTCATTCCCCGATCCCCTTTCTCCTCCCCTCCCGATCTAAATCGGGCCGATCCCTCGTCTCTCATCGCCGGGCGACTCGCCACCTCTGCTGCCGCCTCCTCCGCACGCCGATTCCCTCCACTGCCGCCCCACGCTGGCTCACGCCGCTGGGTCGCCCTCACCCCACGCCTCACCGGATCTCCCCGACGCCGGCTGGGCCGCCTCGCCTGGCCTCGCCGGCCGCCACCGAGCCCCCGAAGGCCGTTTTAGACCCCACGACCCCAGTGAGCTTCTCCTCTTCCCCTGCCGCCTCCTCGTCCCCTCCCCAAGCGCCACTGCCGCCTCGAGCCTCGCTGCCGGCCGCTTCTGTCATCAAGGCCACGCCGCCACGCCACGCTGCCCCCACCTCCTTTCTCCTCTCGCCGAGTGGCGCTTCCTCGCCGTTTCACCGCTTCGTTTCCGCTGGTCTCCTCTCTCTGCCGACGCGCCGCCATCAATCCCTCCCTCCCTTGTCAGACGCTTCGGCGACGCTCATGATGCTGGCGGCCATGGCCGGTCCGGTGATCCTCCGCTTACCTTCGCTGGCCTCGACGACCTCGGCCTCGTTTAGCCTCGCCACCGCTAAAGTCCCCACTGGGACCGCCGCCGGCCTCGTTTGCTACGCCGGCCGGCCTCCACCTCCACTCATGGGATCGGCGCGGCGCCACGCCTGCCCCTCGGTTTTGCGCCTCGAACGGGCCACGCCTGACGCCTGCTGGCCTCTGGGTCTATGACATGGGGGCCCCACCCCACGTAACTGTTTTAAAATAAAAAGGAAAAAAGAAAATGAAATTTAAATAAATAATAAATGAAAATGAATAAAACTAATTAATTAATTAATTAAGTAATTAATTAATCTAATTAACTCGATTAATTAAACCTAATAACTAATTAACCTAATTAACTATCGCTAATTAAACTTAATTAGGTTAATTAGTTAATGCAGTATGACTAACGGGACCCACATGTCGTGGTTGACTTAGTCAACCTCGTTGATCGCCGACGTCAAGATGACATCATGCCGACGCTTATAAATACATTTTCAATTAATTAATTAATTAATTAAATTCCGTAAATTATTAAAATCTTTTAAAATTCATATCTTTTAACCAGAATTCTGATTAAAATATTTTCAACATGAAAGTTGCTCGTAACGCACGAGACGAATCCGACACGCAATCCGCTCGTCTCGCCACACACCCCAACCTATCGAACTCTGCAACTTTTCCTCCGCCCTTCCGCTCGAAAATCCCAAAACACCGGAATACTTTCCTGATGTTTTCCCCTTAACCAAGACCCCTCATACCACGTTAGGGCACGCCTAGCATCGCTTTGGCATGTCATGCATCGTTATGCATCTGCTTATTTGGTATTCATTGTTTCTTCCCTCTTCTCTCCTAGACTACGACCGACCGACGCCGCCTCAGCTCGACCACGTGTTGACGACTCTCTCTTGCCAGAGCAACCAGCAAGCCCCCCGATCACCAGATATCGCTTACTCTTATCTACATCGCTTGCATTAGAGTAGTATAGCATGTTACCGCTTTTGATACTTCTATACCGCCTGATAGCCTCGCCCTTGTAACTTCACAGTTATTTTACCGCAATCCTATATGCTTAGTATAGGATGCTAGTACATTCATCTCTGGCCCTTCATACTTGTCCGTCTCGCCGTTATATTATCGGGCCGTGATCACCGGGAGTTGATCACGTATATACTATATACTTATACATGATACATGTGGAGACTAAAGTCGGGTCTACCGATGGAACACCCGCAGTGGATCTTTGAGGCGAGCGACAGGCAGGTTGAGACCGCTTAGGAGAGAGGCGTCATGATACTTAACACGCTTAACGAGGTCTTGGTATTTGATCCGAGTTGGCTACGAGCTTATACGCACTAACCATCTACGCTGGAGTAGTTATGGGTATCCCCGCCGTGGTATCACCGGCACTTCGTGACGCCAACGACGAGCGGCGCTGCGCCGGATTGGACCGGAACGCTCGTTAGGCTAGGGTCTGCCTCGCCGCCTCGCAACGCAAGTGTGTGCTCACGGCGATGGGCCTGCACTGCTGGCTTAGGTTTAGACCGCGTGTTGGCCTCTCTCGTTGTGCCTAGGTGGGGCTGCGACGTGTTGATCTTCCGCGCACGGGCATGACCCAGAAAGTGTGTCCTACCAAATGGGATCAAGCGCACTGGTAAGATGGTGCACCCCGCAGGGAAGTTAATCTATTCGATAGCCGTGATCTTCGGTAACAGGACGACTTGGAGTTGTACCTTGAGCTTATGACAACTAGAACCGGATACTTGATAAAACACACCTTCCAAGTGCCGACATAACCGTGGTCGCCTCGCCTGTGGTTATGAGCAGTGGGATCGCGGGCAGGATTATTGCTATTTGATGTTACTTGAGGACTTCAATTTGCCTTCCTCACCTGTTGCAAGACAGTGTCCGTGTTTAGTCTTCTAAGACTAGCTATCCTCTTATTCTCGCATTCTCGCAGCTCAGTCCATCGATATGGCCTTTACACATATATCCATGCATATGTAGTGTAGCTCCTTGCTTGCGATTACTTTGGATGAGTACACGTTGCCTTGTTCCCCTTTTCCCTATCCCTACTCGATTGCTGCAACTGACGATGGAGCCCAGAGCCGACGCCACCGCCTATGATGACTACTACTCGAGGTGCCTATTACTACGCAGCAGCGGCCGACGACGACGCACTGTGAGTAGACTAGAGGATCCCAGTGTGAGGCCCGCTTCCTCTTCGATCCAGATCCCAGCTTTGTGCTAGCCATCTTATGGCACCTTGTTTAACTTATGTCTCAGACTCAGATATTGTTGCTTCCGCTGACTCGCTTCACGATCGAGCACTTGTATTCGAGCCCTCGAGGCCCCGGCTTGTACTATGATGCTTGTATGACTTATTTTATTTGTAGAGTTGTGTTGTGATATCTTCCCGTGAGTCCTCGATCTTGATCGTATACATTTGCGGCATGATTAGTGTACGATTGAATCGGGGCCACAAGTTGGTATCGAGCCGATCATCAGAGGAATCCCCTTCCACACCCTTGGCCAAGTCTAGTCTAGACTTTACAAAACTATTATTAACTTGGCTGTGCCTTACGGCCCACGCCGCCATCGGGTGGTACTAGGATCTTTTACCCTCGACCTTTACCTGGGGCTCAACTCTCTTCTACTCTGGTTAAACGATTTTACTAACTAACACTAGGATCCCGTGACCACTTTCACCCCAAAGTTGGATATAGCCTTAGTTGTTCTTGGAATTGTATTTGAGCAATTTCCACACCGTCATTTGACTCCTTTGAAACGCCTTTGTTTTCAGATGGAACCCACGAGGCAGGTCAGGCGCCACACGACGGCCATTGGTGCTCGGGATCACTCGCGTGCTAGCCGAGATGATGACCTATTCGGTTATCGCCGCACCCCGAGTACACCGCCTATGAGGAGTACCAGACTATAAACCGGAGCAAGATCGCGCCATCGCCCACCTCTACTCTCGGAGTACGAGTCCACTCATCGGCTGCACACCGCATATGGTGTTGGAGTGACTATCGATATGGCAGTCCACGATGTCGCTTATGCCGCTCCTCGACACGCCTTCGCGCGTAGTATCGAGAGTTGGACACCTCCCCTTCGTGCACATTGCTATCGCCCGATGTTGGTGAGGAGGGTTACTACACCGCCGCTTACCCATCGCTACCAGAGAGCCTTTCTACCATCGTAACTTTGTTCTCGATGCCGATGGGCTGGATCGAGCTAACCGAGTTTTCGCCACGAAGTTGTACATCACCCGTCAAAGACTCTCTACTGCGTTTCGACGCTGATGCACCCCTTTGTCCGACGGGAGAGCTGCCACGCTTATGCGATCTACCCACCAGACCGTGATGCCCCAGTGGTGTCGGCCGACGACGGGAGGCTACTTCCAAGACTTGGCCCTTTTTCGCCACCGGACGCCGGATTCAGCACCAGAGTATCCATGCCCTGTGTCACCGATGGAGGACTATCCACCGCCAAGACTATCAGCTTTCAAAGCTAAATGCTACTCCGCAGCAGTCGCTGTGGACTGATGTAGACTTGCTTGTTAGTGTTTGATGTATTCGCCATGAGCTCAAGCGTCGCTTATGATGTAGTAGTCTATGTAATCGGACTCTATGTATCGAACTCTATGCATGATTCCTTTTGTAAGATATGCCAACTACTATGTAGTTCCCATCATGTCGCTTTCATTATGCATGTTTCATCATGAATGATTCCCTGCTCTTGCTTAATTTCTCAAATGCTGAACTACCCTCGTTATATAATAGCAGATGGTTAGGCCAGCTGGTCGTGGTCGTGGTGCCAACTTCCCACCACCACCGAGTACATGGCTGGTATGATCCAACAGCTCGAGATGAATCGCCAGCTCATGGAAAACATGATGGCTCGCTTCTTGCCCCAATATGAACCAAAGACTCAAACGGAACAACTCGCAGGATTTCATATGCTCAACCCCAGCGGTACCGCAGCTCAACCCAGCCATCGGATGTCTGATGATCGCCCGGACATCACTTATGAGATGGAGTCTCACTGATGTAGCCCCGCCAACTATGTCACTTTTGCTTCCTTCTTCTCAAGGGACCCGCAGCTCAATGGTGGGACAGCCACAGCGCATTCGCCGCTTGGAACACTCATCACCGCCAGATTTCCAAGCTGCCTTCCCGTCTCGATTCATCCTCAAGGGTCATGGACCGAAGAAGCGTGAGTTCCGCACCTCACCCAAGGCAACAAGATCATGAAGCTTATCACGAGAGTTCCCGGACTTGTCTCGCTATGTCAAGAGGATATTGCAACCGATGCACGCAGACAAGAGAAGTTCCGACGGCCTTCAAGTCGATATCAAGCTCGCACTTCTAGTGCACGACTTTTGTTGATTTCGCCACCTTGGTGAACAAGGCTATCAATGTCGAACTGGTCCGCAGGAATACCAGAGTTTAATAAAGAACTGCGACACGGCTCATCTTCGCCCGCCCTCGCAGAAGCGCAAGATATGGATTCCCAACAAGATGTACCAAATTAATGCACCTGCCCAAGGCAGAACTATGTCTGCACCTCGCTCCCGCCACAACTAGCAGCCAAAGCTTCCAGCTCCACCACCCCAAGCTCCTGCTCCCACTCCCAATAATGGTTTGTGCTGCAAAAGCGGACAACCAGGCACCGTGCATAGAGAATGCAACCGTAACAGTAATCACCGCCCTTCCAAAGAAACCGGCAGGGAAACACCCAGCCCCGCAACAACACCGCCAAACTTATGGTCGAAGTTCAGCCAACCATGTTGATCTCGAACGAAGCTCAAGACCAGCCTCACATCGTGATGGGTACACTCGTGAATTCAAGACTGTGATCTGCTTTTATTCGATTCTGTGGGCATCGATTCATTCATGTCAAGATTTTGCATTCATGCATGGCATTAAAAGTGAAGACATGAATGCTTCACTATTAGTACACACCTCGGGCCAATGTCGAACCTCCATGATTTGCAACGACGCCCCCGCTGAAATCAAGGACTGGAATTCCTTGTCTCTCCCATCGTGTCAAGTCTTGTAGCATCGACCTCATTCGGGAATGAATTGGTTAAAGGCGATATCGCTTCCATAGTTTGCGTTTAAGACCGGCCCATCCGCTACACCCTTCGATGAAATAGTCACTTACCAAGCTCATCTCGGTGCAAATGCCGAGGCAAGGCTCTATGCATTGAATGCATTGAACGCCGCACCACTCGAGGGCATTGAAAACATTCCTCGCCATTTGCATTTCCAAGACGCTCTTTCTCAAGAACTTCTGTGATTCCCTGCTAGAGCTCAGTTTAATTGCCATCGACTTGAAACCGTGCACCACTCCTATAGCTGTTTATCTACAAGATGTCACAAGATGAACTCCTTGAGCTCAAGGAGGAAATCGACAAATCTCTTCAAAGCGGCTTCATTCGCCCAAGTTGCTCACCTTGGGGAGCACCTTCTCTCTTTGTCAAGAAGAAGGATGGGACAAACCGATTGGTTCAAGACTACCGTCCTATAAATCAAGCTACCATTCAGAATAAGTATCCTCTTCCGCGGATCAATGTGAAGGAAATATGCCCTAGAGGCAATAATAAAGTTATTATTTATTTCCTTATATCATGATAAATGTTTATTATTCATGCTAGAATTGTATTAACTGGAAACATAATACAAGTGTGAATATATAGACAAACAAGATGTCACTAGTATGCCTCTATTTGACTAGCTTGTTAATCAAAGATGGTTATGTTTCCTAACCATGAACAAGGATTTGTTATTTGATTAACAAGGTCACATCATTAGTTGAATGATCTGATTGACATGACCCATTCCGTTAGCTTAACACTTGATCGCTTAGTATGTTAATGCTTTCTTCATGACCCATACATGTTCCTATAACTATGAGATTATGCAACTCCTGCTATCGGAGGAACACTTTGGTACTACCAAACGCCACAACGAATCGGGTGATTATAAAGGAGTACTACAGTGTCTCCAAAGGTACTTGTTGGGTTGGCGATTTCGAGATTAGGTTTTGTCACTCCGATTGTCGGAGAGGTATTCTAGGCCTTCTCGGTAATACACATCACTTAAGCCTTGTAAGCATTACAACTAATGAGTTAGTTGTGAGATGATGTATTACGAACGAGTAAAGAGATTTACCGATAACGTAGATTGAACTAGGTATTGATACCGACGATCGAATCTCTCGTAAGTAACATACCGATGACAAAGGGAACAACGATGTCGTTATGCGGTTTGACCGATAAAGATCTTCAGAGAATATGTAGGAACCAATATGGGCATCCAGTGTTCCGCTATTGGTTATTGACCGAGAATGGTTCTAGGTCATGTCTACATAGTTCTCGAACCCGTAGGGTCCGCACGCTAACGCTTCGGCGACAGCTCATTATGAGTTTATTAAGTATTGATGCACCAAGTTTGTTCGAGTCCCTGATGTGATCACGGACATGACGAGGAGTCTCAAATGGTCGAGACATAAAGATTGATATATTGAAGCCTATGTTTGACTTCGAAGGGTTCCGAAGGAAACAGAAGTTATCGAACACCGGGTTACTGAACTCTGGGGTATATGGGCCTTCATGGGCCACAAGGGAGAAGAGGAAGGGCTGCCAGTGGGCTGCGCGCCTCTCCCTCTAGTCCGAATAGGACAAGGAGGGGGGCGCGCCTTCCCTCTTTCCCCCTCCCCAATCCTACTCCAACTAGGACAGGGGGGAGTCCTACTCCCTGGGAGTAGGACCTCCAGCGCCGCCCCTAGGGCTGGCCGCACTCCCCCTTGGCTCCTTTATATATAAGGGGGCACCCCATGACACACAAGTTGATCTACGGATCTTTCCTTAGCCGTGCGGTGCCCCTTCCACCATATTCCACTTCGGTCATATCGTCATGAGCTTAGGCGAAGCCCGCGCCGGAGAAGTCATATCGTCATGAGCTTAGGTGAAGCCCGCGCCGGTGGAGCATCAACATCGCTACCACGCCGTCGGTCGACGGAACTCATC
The DNA here is from genome assembly GCA_021605205.1 of Aegilops longissima. NCBI lineage: Eukaryota > Viridiplantae > Streptophyta > Magnoliopsida > Poales > Poaceae > Aegilops > Aegilops longissima. The sequence continues at coordinate 74,428 of JAHIAM010002571.1, forward strand.
CCCGACACTTTGCCGGATCGGAGTCCGGGATCGCCATCGAGCTGAACGTGCGTAACTCCGGAGGTGCCGACGCTCGATGCTTGATCGGTCGGATCGTGAAGACGACGACTACATCAACCGTTGTTATAACGCCCGCCGGTCCACGAGGGTACGTGGACGACATTCTCCCTCTCGCTATGCCATCACCATGGTCTTGCGTGATCGTGAGGAAAATTTTGAAATTACTACGCTCCCCAACAAAGGGCATCCGAGCCAGGTTTTATGCGCTGATGTCATGTGCACGAGTAGAACACAAGTGAGTTGTGGACGATACAAGTCATACTGCCTACCAGCATGTCATACTTTGGTTCAGCGGTATTGTGAGATGAAGCGCCCGACCGACATTACGCCAGACGCTTACGCGAGACTGGTTTCACCGCCCGAGCACTCGCTGCTTAAAGGTGACCAGCGGTGTCCTGCTCTCTCACTTTAGTTGAATCGAGTGGCTACGCCCGTCCTTGAGAAGGTTAAACGAGTCTATTTGACGAAGTATCGCTGTGGTTTTGATGCGAGGTAAGAACGGTTCTTGCTCAGCCCGTAGCAGCCACGTAAAACTTGCAAACAACAAAGTAGAGGACGCCTAACTTGTTTTTGCAGGCATGTTGAGATGTGATATGGTCAAGACGTGATGCTATATTTTATGAGATGATCATGTTTTGTAACCGAAGTTATCGGCAATCGGCAGGAGCCATATGGTTGTCGCTTATTGTATGAAATGCAACGCCATGTAATTGCTTTACTTTATCACTAAGCAGTAGCGATAGTCGAGAAGCAATAGTTGGCTAGACGACAACGATGCTACGATGGAGATCAAGGTGTCGCTACCGTGACGATGGTGATCATGACGGTAAGCTTCGCGATGGAGATCACAAGCACAAGATGATGATGACCATATCATATCACTTATATTGATTGCATGTGATGTTTATCCTTTATGCATCTTATCTTGCTTTGATTGACGGTAGCATTATAAGATGATCTCTCACTAAAATTATCAAGAAGTGTTCTCCCGAGTATGCACCGCTAAAGTTCTTCGTGCCGAGACACCACGTGATGATCGGTGTGATAGGCTCTACGCTCAAATACAACGGGTGCAAAAAACAGTTTGCACGCCGAATACTCAAAGTTAAACTTGACGAGCCTAGCATATAATGTGATATGGCCTCGAACACGGAGACCGAAAGGTCGAGCGTGAATCATATAGTAGATATGATCAACATAGTGATGTTCACCATTGAAACTACTCCATCTCACGTGATGATCGGACATGGTTTAGTTGATTGGATCACGAATCACTTAGATGACTAGAGAGATGTCTATCTAAGTGGGAGTTCTTAAGTAATATGATTAATTGAACTTTAATTTATCATGAACTTAGTCCCGTAGTATTTTGCAAATTATGTTGTAGATCAATAGCTCGCGTTGTTGCTTCCCTATGCTTTTATATGTTTGTTTTGATATGTTCCTAGAGAAAATTGTGTTGAAAGATGTTAGTAGCAATGATGCGGATTTGATCCGTGATCCGAGGTTTATCCTCATTGCTGCACGTAAGAATTATGTCCTTAATGCACCGCTAGGTGATGACCTATTGCAGGAGCAGATGCGTACGTTATGAACGCTATTAGCTCAATATGATGACTACTTGATAGTTTAGTGCACCATGCTTAAACGGCTTAGAATCGGGACTTCAAAGACGTTTTGAACGCCATGGACCATATGAGATGTTCCAGAGTTGAAGTTAATATTTCAAGCAAATACCCGAGTTGAGAGATATGAAGTCTCCAACAAGTTCTATAGCTAAAAGATGGAGGAGAATCGTCAACTAGTGAGCATGTGCTCAGATTGTCCGGTGCTTCAATCGCTTGAATCAAGTGGGAGTTAATCTTCCAGATAAGATAGTGATTGACAGAATTTTTCTAGTCACCATCACTAAGTTACTAGAACTTCGTGATGAACTATAATATGCAAGGGATGACAAAACGATTCCCGAGCTCTTCGTGATGTTGAAATAGACGAAGGTAGAAATCAAGAAAGAGCATCAAGTGTTGATGATTGACAAGACCACTAGTCTCAAGGAAAAGGGCAAAGGGAAGAAGGGAACTTCAAGAAGAACGGCAAGCAAGTTGTTGCTCGAGTGAAGAAGCCCAAGTCTGGACCTAAGCCCGAGACTAAGTGCTTTTGCTGCAATGGAACTGGTCATCGAAGCGGAACTACCCCAAGTATTTGGCGGATAAGAAGGATGGCAAAGTGAACAAAGATATATTTGATATACAGATTATTGATGTGTATTTTACTAGTGTTCATAGCAACCCCTCAGATTTGATATACTGTTCGTTGCTAAGAGTAGTAACTCAAACGGAGTTGCGAATGAACAGAAACTAGTTGAAGGGAAGTGACGATGAGTGTTGGAAGTAGTTCCAAGATTGATATGATCATCATCGCACACTCCCTATACTTTCGGATTAGTGTTAAACCTAAATAAATGTTATTTGGTGTTTATTGAGCATGAATATGATTTGATCATGTTTATTGCAAAACGTTATTCATTTAAAGTCAAAGAATAATTGTTGTTCTGCTTACATGAATAAAACCTTCAATGGTCATACACCCAATGAAAATAGTTTTCAAAACGGTTATTCATTTAAAGTCAAAGAATAATTGTTGTTCTGCTTAAATGAATAAACCTTCATGGTCATACACCCAATGAAAATAGTTTATTGATCTCGATCGAGTGATACATATTCATAATATTGATGCCAAAAGATGCAAAGTTAATGATGATAGTGCAACTTATTTGTGGCACCGCCGCTTAGGTCATATTGGTATAAAGCGCATGAAGAAACTCCATAAGGATGGATTTTGGAATCACTTGGTTATGAATCATTTGATGCTTATAACCGTGCCTTTTGGGAAAGATGACTAAAACTCCGCTTCTCCGAACAATGGAACAAGCTACTGACTTGTTGGAAATACATATATACCGATGTATGCGATCCAATGAGTGTTGATGCTCGTGGCAAGTATCGCTATTTTTCCGACCTTCACAAGATGATTTGAGTAGATATGGGTATATCTACTTGATGAAACATAAGTCTGAAATAGTTGAAAGGTTCAAAGAATTTCAGAGTGAAGTGGAAAATCATCGCAACAAGAAAATAAAGTTTCGCGATCTGATCGTGAGATGAATATTTGAGTTACGAGTTTGGTCTTCAATGAAAACAATGTGGAATAGTTTCACAGCTCACGCCACCGAACACCACAACGTTATGGTGTGTCCGAACGTCAGAATCAGATTTTTATTTTGATATGGTGCGATCTATGATGTATCTTACCGATTTACCACTATCGCTTTGGGGTTATGCATTAGAGACAGCTGCATTCACGCTAATAGGGCACCATCTAAACCGCTGAGATGACACCGTATGAACTATGGTTTAGCAAGAAACCTAAGCCGTCGCTTTCTTAAAGTTTGAGTTGTGATGCTTATGTGAAAAGTTTTCACCGATAAGCTCGAACCCAAATCGGAGAAATGCGCCTTCATAGAATACCCAAAGGCAACTATTGGGTACACCTTCTATCACAGATCCAAGGCAAGTTTTTCGTTGTTAAGATGGATCCTTTCTAGAGAAGAAGTTTCTCGAAAGAAGTGAGGGAGGAAAGTAGAACTTGATGAGGTAATTGTACCTTCTCCTTATTGGAAAGTAGTTCATCACGTAAATCAGTTCCAGTGATTCCTACACCAATTAGTGAGGAAGTTAATGATGATGATCATGAAACTTCAGATCAAGTTACTACCAAACCTCGAGGTCTTCTAGAGTAAGATCCGCACCAGAGTGGTACGGTAATCATGTTCGTGAAGTCATGTTACTAGACCATGATGAACCTACTAACTATGAGGAAGCGATGATGAGCCCAGATTCCGCGAAATGGCTTGAGGCCATGAAATCTGAGATGGGATCCATGTATGAGAACAAAGTATGGACTTTGATGGAGTTGCTCATGATCGCAAGCCATATTATATAAATGGATCTTCAAGAGGAAGACAGATGATGATAGTAGTGTTACTATCTACAAAGTTCGACTTGTCGCAAAAAGGTTTTCAACAAGTTCAAGGTGTTGACTACAAATGAGATTTTCTCAATCAGAAGCGATTCTTAAGTCCGTCGAATCATGTTAGCAATTGCCACATTTTATGAAATCTGGCAAATGGATGTCAAAACTACATTCTTTAATGGATTTATTAAAGAAGAGTTGTATATGATGCAACCGAAGTTTTTGTCAATCCTAAAGGAGCTAACAAATGTGCAAAGCTCCAAATGATCCATCAATGGACTGGTGCAAGCATCTCGAGTTGAATATACGCTTGATGAGTTGATCAAAGATATGGTTTTATATGCATTTTGGAGAAGCCTCGATTTACAAGAAAGTGAGTGGGAGCACTACAAAGATTTCCGATAAGTATATGTGAATGACATATTGTTGATCGGAAATAATGTAGAATTATTCTGCAAAGCATAAAGGAGTGTTTGAAAGGAGTTTTTCAAAGAAAGACCTCGTGAAGTTGCTATATATTGAGCATCAAGATCTATAGAGATAGATCAAGACGCTTGATAAGTTTTTCAATGAATACATACCTTGTCAATATTTTGAAGTAGTTCAAAATGGAAATACCAAAGAAAAGTTTTTGCCTCTGTTGCAAAGGTGTAAAATTGAGTGAGACTCAAACCCACCACGGAAGAAAATAGAAAAGAGAATGAAAGTCATTCCCTATGCCTCACCATAGGTTCTATAAAGTATGCTATGCTATGTACTGCATCTATTATATACCTTGCCTGAATTTGGCAAGGAATACAATAGTGATCTAGGAGTAGATCATCGACATTGGTCAAGAACATCCTTAGTGAGGACTAAGGAAATATTTCTCGATTATGGAGGTGATAAAAGAGCCCGTCAGAAAGAGTAACATCGATGCAAGCCTTTTACATCGATCCAGATGACTCTAAGTCTCAATCTGATACATATTGAAAGGGAGCAATTAGCTAGAGTAGCTCCATGCAGTAGCATTGTAGATATAGAATATTTGCAAAATAGATACGGCTCAGATGTGATGCATCTGCTGACTAAGCTTCTCTCACGAGCAAAACATGATCATACCTTAGTACCCTTTGGGTGTTGGTCACATGACGATGTGAACTATGGGTATTAATCACATACGATGTGAATATTAGTGTTGAATCACATGATGATGTGAACTAGATTATTGACTCTAGTGCAAGTGGGAGATCAAGGAAATATGCCCTAGAGGCAATAATAAAGTTATTATTTATTTCCTTATATCATGATAAATGTTTATTATTCATGCTAGAATTGTATTAACCGAAACATAATACATGTGTGAATATATAGACAAACAAAGATGTCACTAGTATGCCTCTATTTGACTAGCTTGTTAATCAAAGATGGTTATGTTTCCTAACCATGAACAAGGAGTTGTTATTTGATTAACAAGGTCACATCATTAGTTGAATGATCTGATTGACATGACCCATTCCGTTAGCTTAACACTTGATCGCTTAGTATGTTAATGCTTTTTCATGACCCATACATGTTCCTATAACTATGAGATTATGCAACTCCTGCTACCGGAGGAACACTTTGGTACTACCAAACGCCACAACGAATCGGGTGATTATAAAGGAGTACTACAGGTGTCTCCAAAGGTACTTGTTGGGTTGGCGATTTCGAGATTAGGTTTTATCACTCCGATTGCTCTGGAGAGGTATTCTAGGCCTTCTCTGTAATACACATCACTTAAGCCTTGTAAGCATTACAACTAATGAGTTAGTTGTGAGATGATGTATTACGGAACGAGTAAAGAGATTTACCGATAACTAGATTGAACTAGGTATTGATACCGACGATCGAATCTCGTAAGTAACATACCGATGACAAAGGAACAACGATGTCGTTATGCGGTTTGACCGATAAAGATCTTCAGAGAATATGTAGGAACCAATATGGGCATCCAGGTTCCGCTATTGGTTATTGACCGAGAATGGTTCTAGGTCATGTCTACATAGTTCTCGAACCCGTAGGGTCCGTGACGCTAACGCTTCGGATGACAGCTCATTATGAGTTTATTAAGTATTGATGCAATCAAGTTTGTTCGAGTCCCGGATGTGATCACGACATGACGAGGAGTCTCAAATGGTCGAGACATAAAGATTGATATATTGAAGCCTATGTTTGACTTCGAAGGGTTCCGAGGAAAACAGAAGTTATCGAACACCGGGGTTACTGAATCCTGGGGGTATATGGGCCTTCATGGGCCACAAGGGAGAAGAGGAAGGGGGCCAGTGGGCTGCGCTTCTCCCCCTCTAGTCCGAATAGGACAAGGAGAGGGGGGCGGCGCCTTCCCTCTTTTTCCCTCCCCAATCCTACTCCAACTAGGACAGGGGGAGTCCCACTCCTGTGGGAGTAGGACTCTCCAGCGCGCCCCTAGGCTGGCCGCACCCCTTGGCTCCTTTATATACGGGGCAGGGGCACCCCATGATACACAAGTTGATCTACGGATCTTTCCTTGCCGCAGCGGTGCCCTTCCACCATATTCCACTTCGGTCATATCGTCATGAGCTTAGGCGAAGCCCTGCGCCGAGAAGTCATATCGTCATGAGCTTAGGCGAAGCCCGCGCCGGTGGAGCATCAACATCGCTACCACTCCGTCAGGTCGACGGAACTCATCCCCGACACTTTGCGGATCGGAGTCCGGGATCGCCATCGAGCTGAACGTGCGTAACTCGGAGGTGCCGACGCTCGGTGCTTGGATCGGTCGGATCGTGAAGACGCACGACTACCACATCAACCGCTTGTTATAACGCCCGCTTTCGGTTCACGAGGGTACGCGGACGACACTCTCCTCTCGCTATGCCATCACCATGGTCTTGGCGTGATCGTAGGAAAATTTTGAAATTACTACGCCCCAACACAATGATCTTTATGATCAATTGGCTGGTTCGCCGCTGTTCTCCAAACTCGACTTGAGGTTGGGTTACCACCAGATCCGTGTTCGTGAGGAGGATATCCCCAAGACCGCCTTTGTGACTCGTTATGGTTCATACGAGTACACCATCATGTCTTTCGCTTAACCAATGCTCCAGCCACCTTTTCTCGCTCGATGAACTATATAATCATGGATTACCTCGACAAGTTCGCCGGGTTTATCCGGATGATATCCCGATATTTTCCAAGAATGAAGAAGAACATGTCAACATCTTCGCCTTGTGCCGGAAAAGCTACGAGCATCAACTCTATGCCAAGTTCTCCAAATGTGAATTCGCTTCCCCAAGTAACCTATCTTGGGCATGTCATCTCTAAGGATGGTATTGCTGCCAACCCTGAAAGAGTTCAGGCTATTCTTGATTGACCTCCAAGAACGCATAAGTCGGTTTTTTGTCTCGCCAGCCTATTGCCGCCGATTCGCCGAGAACTTCTCCAAGATTGCCAGCCTCCGACTAACCTGCTGTATAAGGGCGCCAAATTCCAATGGACCGATAAATGTCGAAAGTTTCAGCACTCAAAGACAAGTTGACTTCTGCCCCTGCTAGCTCCTCCCGATACTAAGAAGGACTTCTTCATTTATCGCGACGCTCTCGTCAAGGATTAGGCGGTGTCCTAATGCAAGAGCGCAGTGGTTGCTTATGCTTCTCGACAGCTATGCGCTCACGAAGAGAACTATCCAGTTCATTTAACTCGAACTTGTTACATCATTCATGCGCTTAAAGCAAAGGGCGACATTACCTTCGGTAATCGCTATGTAGATCTTCACCGACCACCAAAGTCTGAAGTATCTGCTTACTCACCAGCACCTGAACCTCCGCCAACAGAGATGGATGGAGACCGTAAGGCATTTTGATTTGGGTATTTCCTATACGCCGTGCAAGGCTAATGTAATGGCTGATGCCTTGAGCCGCAAGTCTTATCGCAACCATCTTCAGTTCACAAAGTTCAGCCTCACTTGTTGAAGAATTCAGAAAGCTGAACCTCCATATTGTTCCTCCGTGCACTTCGCCCCTCCTCCCGAGTTCCGCAAAATGAATCTCCGTGTTGTTCCTCGTGGTTCCTCTATACCCGGCTGTTGAACCCGACTGTAAGGCACCATAAAGACAATGCAGGATTTGACTCAAGTCTACAAGATTAAGCAAGACATCAAAAAGGAAATCCTCATCCTTCACTATTATTGATGATGGCGCTTTGTACTTCAAAGGCCGCCTAGTGGTGCCGTAAGAAGGAAAACCTGAATATGACTCAAGGTTATGAAAGAAGCTCATGATACGCTCTATGTATCCATCCCGGCAAGATAAAGATGTATCAAGACATTCGCCGAGATTCCGTGGTCTAATATGAAGCAAGACATTTCGCTATGTCGCCGAAAGTGTGACGCTTGCCGTCAGATCAAAGCGTAACATCAAAGGCCCTGCCGAACTCGCAACCTATCTCTATTCCGAATGGAAATGGGACCATGTTGAAATGGACTTCACACCGGATTTCCCAAATTGCGTAAAGGTAATGATGCTATTCTTGTCGCCATCGACCGCTTTCTAAAGTTGCTCATTTTCTCGCGGTCAAAGAAACGACCACCGCTAGCCAGCTTGCAACTCTATATGTCCAGAATTGTTTCACTTCACCAGATTCCACCGTTATCAGCTTGGACCGTGGGCAGCTTATTCACTTCAAGATTCCGCAAGTTTTCAAGAAGCTATGGGTACTCATTTATCTTTCAAGATCGATTTCATCCGCAGCCTCAAGGGCAAGTTGAACGTGTCAACCAAATTCTCAAGACATGCTTCGAAGCTTCGCTGCTTCTTCGCAAGAAATGGGAGGAATCTCTCCCGTGATGCTGAGTTCTCTTATAATAATAGCTATCAAGCTTAGTCTCAAGATGGCCCCTTCAAGTGTTATATGGACGAAAGTGCCGAACCCTCTAAACTGGTCGAATCGGGAACGCCCACTCTTCGTCCGGATATTATCCAACATGCCAAGAACAAGTCCGCATTATTCGCGAGAATCTCAAGACCGCCAACAAGGCCAAAAGAGTAATTATGACCGCTATCACAAAGACATGGTCTACCAACTCCGCGAAAAGGCCTATCTTCGCTACACCAATGAAGGGTGCTCACCGCCGGATCAAGGGCAAGCTAGCTCCTCGCTATATTGGCCCATTCACTATTCCGAAAGGCGGCAAAGTGGCATATCAATCGAGCTTCCGCCGAACCTTCTCGTGTTCACGATGTGTTCCACGGTCACAACTCCGACGCTGCTTCAAGGACCCAATCCGAGCAAAGGACCATGAAGTGCTCGAATTGCAACAGACCTCTCCTATAAAGAGCATCCGTCCGCATTCTCGACTGCTGAACGCCGCACACGCCGGCGCTTATCAAGTTCTCAAAGTCCAAGGGTCGAATCACTCAAGACGGCCACCGGGAACGCGAGGATCGCCTTCGAGATGAATACCCTGACTCTTTCCTTCTACCTCCTAAATCTCGGACGAGATTTCTTGTAGTGGAGGAGATTTGTAACACCCGGATGATTAAGCAACAAGAATCACCTCTGCCATCGGACTAAACTCACGCTGATTCAACCTGTCTAAAACAAATTCAAAACAAAAGCAAACGATAAAAGTTTTCAAAAACTAAAACTAAAATGTTCGGGGTTCTCAAAATAACAAACCTAATTATGGTGGGTGCACAAAATTTGTAAAGTGTTTTGGTATCTTAAATAAACTAAAATGTAAAAGAAGAAAATAAGAAAAGAACAAAATAAAACAAAGAGAAAGTGGGGAGGAACCCCACCGCCCAATCGGGCCAGCCTCCCCACCTGCCCACCACTTCCCCACCCCCCACTGCCCAGCCTCCTGCCCAGCCCACCTGGCCGGCCACCTTATCCCTCCCCGGCCGGCTTAACCCTAGCCTCACCACTCATTCCTCCCCGATCCCTTTCTCCTCCCCGCCTGATCTAAATCGGGCCGATCCCCTCGTCTCCCTCATCGCTGGGCGACCCCGACCGCTGCCGCCTCTCCCTCCTCGCCGCCGCCTCGATTCCTCCCCACTGCCGCCCCACGCTGGGCTCGCTCGCCTGGGTCGCCCTCGACCCCACGCCTCACCGGATCTCCGACGACGCCGCCTCGCCGCCTCGCCTCACGGTCGCCACCGAAGCCCCGAAGCCGTTTTAGACCCCACGACCCCAGTGAGCTCTCCTCTTCTGCCGCCCTCATCCCCTCAAGCGCCACTGCCGCCTCGAGCCTCGCTGCCGGCCCGGCCATCATGGTCACCGCGCCACGCTATGCATGCCACGCTGCCCCCACCTTTCTCCTTCGCCCGAAGCGGGCGCTTTTTCCTCGCCTGCTTCACCGCCTGCCTCCGCTGGTCTCTCGCTCGACGACGCGCCGCCGCCATCGAATTCCCTCGCTTCCCTGACAGACGGGCGACGCCAAACGATGCTGGCGGTCGCTGGCCGTGTCCAGATCCTCCGCTTACTCCGCCTGACGACCCGGCCCTGCTTTAGCCTCGCCACCGCCAAAGTTTCACTGGGACCGCCGGCCTCGTTCCGGGCCACGGCCTCGGCCTCTCCATCAACGGCTGGGATCGGGCGGGCGCCACGCCCACGCCCTCGGGTTTGCGCCTCAACGGGCCACGCCAAGACGCTCGCTGGGCCTCGGGGTTTGCGACATGGGGCCCCACCTCACGTAACTGTTTTAAAATAAAAGGAAAACAAGAATAATGAAATTTAAATAAATAATAAATAAAATGAATAAAACTAATTAATTAATTAATTAATTAATTAAGTAATTAATTAATCTAATTAATCCTCGATTAATTAAACCTAATAACTAATTAACCTAATTAATCATCGTTAATTAAACTTAATTAGGTTAATTAGTTAATGTAGTATGACTAACGGGACCCACATGTTAGGTTGACTTAGTCAACCCTGTTGATCGCCGACGTCAAAGATGACATCATGCCGACGCTATAAATACATTTTCGAATTAATTAATTAATTAATTAAATTCCGTAAATTATTAAAATCTTTTAAAATTCATATCTTTAACCAGAACTCTGATTAAAATATTTTCAACATGAAAGTTGCTCGTAACGACGAGATTAATCCGGATACGCAGTCCGCTCGTCCGCCACACACCCCTAACCTATCGAACCTGCAAATTTTCCTCCGCCCTCCGCTCAAAACCCAAAACACCGGAATACTTTCTGATGTTTTCCCTTAACCAAGACTTCATACCACGTTAGGGCACGCTTAGCATCGCTTGGCATGTTATGCATCCGCTTACTTGGTATTCATTGTTTCTTCCTCTTCTCTCCGGTAGACTACGAGACCGACGCATGGCTGCCTACTCGACTACTTGTTGATTTAATCTCTCTTTGCCAGAGCAACCGTGCAAGCCCCCTTGATCACCAGATATCGCTTACTCTTATCTACATCGCTTGCATTAGAGTAGTATAGCATGTTACTGCTTTGATACTTTATACCGCCGCATAGCCCGTCCTTGTAACTTCATTGTTATTTTACCGCAATCCTATATGCTTAGTATAGGATGCTAGTACATTCATCTCGGGCCCTTCATACTTGTCCGTCTGTCGTATATATTATCGGGCCGTGATCACTGGGAGTTGATCACGTATATACTATATACTTATACATGATACATGTGGAGACTAAAGTCGGTCTACCGATGGAGCACCCCATGAGTGGATCTTTGAGGCGAGCGACAGGCAGGTTGAGACCGCCTAGGAGAGAGGTGGGCTCGTCTGCTCGCGCTCATGGATACTTAACACGCTTAACGAGGTCTTGGTATTTGATCTGAGTTGGCTACGAGCTTATATGCACTAACCATCTACGCGGAGTAGTTATGGGTATCCCGGCCGTGGTATCACCGGCACTTCGTGACGCCAGCCGATTTGAGGCGGGCGGCGCCGGATTGGACTGAACGCTCGTTAGGCTAGGTCTGCTCGTCAGCCTCGAACGCAGTGTGTGTGCTCATGGCGATGGGCCTGCACTCCTCGCCGCTTAGGTTTAGACCGCGTGTTGGCCTCTCACAGTGCCTAGGTGGGCTGCGACGTGTTGATCTTCCGCGCCGCATGACCTGTGAAAGTGTGTCCGCCAAATGGGATCAAGCTGCGGGTAAGATGGTGCACCCCGCAGGAAGTTAATCTATTCGGATAGCCGTGATCTTCTGTAATGTGACGACTTGGAGTTGTACCTTGAGCTTATGACAACTAGAACCGGATACTTGATAAAACACACCCTTCCAAGTGCCGACATAACCGTGGTCGCCTCCTCAGTGGTTATGAGCAGGGATCGCCGGTAGGATTATTGCTATGTGATGTTACTTGGAGGACTTCAGCTTTGCCTTCCTCTACCAAGGTAAGACAGTGTCCGTAGTTTAGTCTTCGCTAAGACTAGCTATCCCTCTTATTCTCGCATTCTCGCAGCTCACCATCGATATGGCCTTTACACATATATCCATGCATATGTAGTGTAGTTCTTGTTTAAGTAGTACTTTGGATGAGTACTCACTGTTGCCTTGTTCCCTTTTCCCTATCCCTACTCGATTGTCGCAACTGCACGATGGAGCCCAGGAGCCGCACGCCACCGCCTATGACGACTACTACTCGAGGTGCCTACTACTACGCAGCCTCGCCGACGATTTACTGTGAGTAGACTAGGAGGATCCTGCAGAGGCCCGCCTCTTTCGATCTCAGATCCCGCTTGTGCTAGCCATCTTATGGCACCTTGTTTAACTTATGTCCAGATCAGATATTGTTGCTTCACGACTCATCTACGATCGATCACTTGTATTCGAGCCCTCGAGGCCCTCGGGCTTGTATTATGATGCTTGTATGACTTATTTTATTTGTAGAGTTGTGTTGTGATATCTTCCGTGAGTCTCGATCTTGATCGCATACACATTTGCGTGCATGATTAGTGTACGATTGAATCGGGGGCGTCACACCCTTGCAAGGTGAAGAAGATTCTGAAAAGTGGTGCTATCCAAGTGCAAAGTACTTCTGGAGGTCTATTCCTCGTAAACGGTCAAAGACTGAAGCCCTACATCCCTAGAGACACACCTCTGATTTCTGAAGATGAGAATGCAAGCGAAGATCAAGACCTGGAGAAGGAAATTCAAGAAGGCGAGGGGAGCCAAGAGGTGGTGTCAATCCCTGCAGGACCCTGACCCCACTGAAGAGACATGGTCGAGCTAAAGACATAAAAAAGCGCTTTTCAGAGGCAACCTGAATTTTAATAAGTTCTTTTCCTTATTTAGTTTTCATAGAAAAGTTTTTATGTGTTTATGTCTTTCTTTTTCAGCGAATATAGGCAAGGGGAGCACAAACAGGGAACTCAAACAGAGAAGAGTGGAGGGAAGAAACTAGGGGAGAAGATTATACAAATACCAGGTGATTCTGTTCCACTTGAAGCAACCTTTAGAAAATTTAGTATGAGGACTGGTATTTAATTGCATTAAAAATCTTTCTTTTTCTACATTGTGACACGTTACTCATCACTGCAAAGTAGGATTCACCGCAAGAAGATTGTTGATTCTCTTAATACTAAAACTATGCAGATGTATTCTTCTTATGGTAAATTGGGATAATGAATACTTTATACCTCCGTAAATGTTCAATAGGAATGCCTTGAGTCTAAGTGAAACCCATCGATGAATTGATGTGTCAGGTCTGATCGTCTCCAAGTTAAGCTTCAAGAATCGTGGCACTTAAGTAGTAACTATGATCTCCGGATTTGTAGTCTGTGAAAATAGTGCCATTAGCTATGGATTCTCTTCGCCATTCTGCTTTACTTAAGCTAAGTAATTTTGTATAATAAATAAAATATTTATATAATTTAAGTCCGATCGACCTACAAGAGTACGTCATGTTCCCTCGGATCTGGCTTGTGAAACTGTAGATTGGACTCAGAAACATTTATATAAAAATGTTAATAATTGTCGAACTGTGTATACCATGTTCTCTCGGATCGGTGGTATGTTCCTTTGGGGAGACAATAACTAAAAATGTTATAATTGTCGAACTGTGTATACCATGTTCTCTCGGATCGGTGGTATGTTCCTTTGGGAGACAATAACAATTTTGTTTTCTAATAATTGGTCGAGCTGTGTATACCATGTTCTCGGATCGTGGTATGTTCCTTTGGTGAGACCGATATAATTTCATCACTTGTGCTTTAAATTCAATAAGTAACTTGTTTTTCTAATTGATTTTGAGGTCCCATTTTATGTTAGAGTCAAGACACAACCAGTTCTTGATTAATAGGATTCACTTTCACTCAAGGCCATTGACTTGGAACATTTACAATGTGTTATAAATTATTGCTTATCGCAATTTAGCTTCAGTAGAGTACAGTTGCCTAGTTCCACTATTGTCGGAATTACTATCTATCCAAAAGTGCATCTTTACTAGGCAAAGGTGGGTAGTGTCACTATCATTTTCCTTTACTTGAGGACAAGCAAAGATCCGGTGTGGGAGAAATTGATAGCACATTTACGCATATAGTATTTTAAGCCCTTTGCATCTCAAATTAAACATATGATCATAGTAATTACTTATAAAGTACTCATGCTTGTAGAAATATTCATATTATGGTATTTCTTACAACACTTCTTCATATTTTGCAGAACCGTGCGTTTAGGCACCCAAACTTCTTCAAAGTGGTTTCCACACTTAACCAGGGATCAACTTGGAGAAGAATTCAGCTCTGGAGGGGCAAACTGAAAAGTGCTAGAAGAGGTCATGCGCACCCAGTCAGACAGAGTGGAGGTAGCGTCTGATTGCATGCGTGAGAAGAGTTGATCCAGAGGCGCGATCGACCAGACGACCTAGCTGATCCCACGCGTGACCCCAAAACTACACAAAGCAGAGGAGTGGGGGTCAAAGGAGAGGAGACTACAGGGGCTGACTGCTTTCTCTCGTCCTCCATGCTACTCACCTACCACCAGATCGAACAAGGATCGAGGGGAACCAACAGAAGAACCAGATCGAAGGAGAGAGGGAGAAGAGGGTGCCGGAGACTGGCGGTGGCGCCTGATCCACCGCTCCTCTCCAACGACGACCTGACCTGCTGCACTTCCTCATCTCCAACAACGACGCCGACCTGCTACACTTCCTCGTCTCCAACCTCAAGATCGACCGTCGCTACTCAGCTCCAATTCCTCCTGCTGCTGCGACCTCCTGACCGACGATGTCTGCCACTCGTTCTCTCCTCCTCGCTACTGAGAGGGAGAGGATCGACCAGAGGCCAGGGGCGTCGGGCCTTCTGGTGCTCCACGCAAGATCGTCTCCAACGTGCCTCTGCTGCTACTCTTCTTCGCCTGCAACATCTACAACTTCGAATCGAAGATCATCAAGACCCATAGGCTCTGAACTCTCTCTTCTTGTTCCTGTTCTCTGAATATATGAACTCTTGGATCTGAAAATTACTCTGTTACCTGTGTACCTTTGCTGAAACCTCATGTATCCTTGCTGAATTGTTGTGACACTTGCTGGATATTAAGTTAGTAGTTATTCTCATGTGGGCTGCTGTCACTTTAATTGGTTGCATGAGTTTTGTGTGATGTCTGAACCATCTTCCATGTGCTAGTTTTATTTTTCTGCTTGATTACAAGAAAACCACTAAAAAAAGACAGTCCTATTTCTGAACCCTTTACCTTTACTGCATATTATTTTGTTTTACCTTGCTCTAGTAGCTGCTTGTTGTCACTGCGGTTTGATTCATCTGTTCCGTTGTTCCGAATGTTTCAAATGTATGCTTCGAAGTTCTAGATCCCTGTGGAGAACACGACATCCGTAGTTTGGGCACAAAAACGCACCGGTTCTGCAAAATATGAAGAAGTGTTGTAAGAAATATCATAATATGAATATTTCTACAAGCATGAGTACTTTATAAGTAATTACTGTGATCATATGTTTAATTTGAGATGCAAAAGGGCTTAAAATACTATATGCATAAATGTGCTATCAGCTTACCACCTTATGTTCCGCCTGCTTGGCTAAGGTAGTAAAGGAGAACTACTACGATTGTATTTCCTACCATCCGTCAAATACCTTAGTAGAGAAAGCTGAAAACTGACCGTCATGATAAACGAGAGCTGGTCGGCGATTCGCTGACTTAGTCTTATACTACAATCGCTAGCGATTCACGCCAGTTATACGAGGGGCTGGTTCTTCACCGCTACGGAAAGGTGCACCATAGTACGGATGGTCAAGACACGCACTGTGGGCTAGTTCTAGCCCCACACCAAACTCCTATGGCCAAGTGAAAGTCATAAAGTCGATAGTCCGATTGTTCGTTCACTCATGACGCCTTTACTTAACCAAGACGTTGGATAAAGGGCGGTCACGTTATGTCAACACCCCACAAAGATTCAAGGTAAGCGGCCGGGTTTACAACCGCAACTTTCAAAAATAAACAACCGCACAGGAGGAAAAATCACTTGAAACAAAAGGACGAGCATAGATATATTACAAGCCTGGGTTCATAACATAGTTTTTACAACCCGAATACATCTACTCAAATATGACGCCCTTCGAGAATTGACCTCTACTATTTGGGCCTCTACCAGACATCTTCGGTACTCTCCGGCTTATGTGGTCCTTGTTTTCAAGGGCTCTGCTGTTGCCACATCGGTGGCCTTCATCTTTGCCCAAGGCATCTTGACGCTGGCGAAGGCCATCCGAGTACCCTCTATGCAGCCGAGCGCCACAAAGATCATCCCGGTAGTAAGGCCGACAAGCCGCTTCACCAAACCAAGAAGCATCGGCATTGGTTCGCCCGCCAAAGCTAGGCTATTAGATCCTTCATGGCCAAACCGCCACCCTATGCAGCTCCATCACCGCTTCACCGGTCGCTCAGTATGCTGGTTCTCCAAACAAGAAGATATCATGACACAACAATTTTCTCGGTCAAGTTCCTCCCGAGCTCAAGAACTGTGAGATATCAAGAAGACTGAAGATCCACAAATGCGCCCGACAACTCCATACTCGAGTAAGCAAAGCGATCTTCGACCTCCAAAAGTACTTTGTAAAGAAAGGTCTTACCAAAGAAGACTCCTCCCGAAAGCACTCCGGGACTCACAAGCGCCTTTAGCCTCCCCGGAGGGCTTTGGCGAAGTTCGGGTCGATTGGGGCTAAGTCTTCCTCCACCTCGTGATTTGAGGATGGAGTCTTGAGATCCCACTCGACTTCGGCCACCGAGCTTCATGTTGGCGGCGGGCGGCCTGCTCGGTCTTCACTGCACCATGGTCGCCAGCCTACCTTGTTCGCCTTTGCTTCTTCTTGGCTTTGGCAAGGCGCTTTGAGGGTCTCGACTCACCGCCCTAACTATGCTCATAATCAAAGCATTACATGAGTTAGTCTCTAACATAGCTATCACTTATGATATACAACTACACTTTTAACGCTATATGCATACCTTATGCTTCATTGAACCGCCGTTAACGCGTCGATCTCTTCATCGCCAACTAAAGCTTCCGACTCTTACACTTCCGCGCCCGGGCGGTCACGCCAACATGGAAGCCTGCATACAATAATAGAACAATATGTTAACTCTACCGAATACTATATGGATCCTCCGTCCGTCTTTTTTAAACCGCATGTAGCCTCGTGGGCTACCGCCTATATACGTGTATATTCCTCTATATAAACAAAAAATGTTTAGGACATTACATCGATACCTCAAAGCCTATCAAGAGGGTCGTGGAAGGCTTCGCTCAAATTCGCTTACCAGACCGACCTTTCTACTACCGCACCCATCGTGGTGCGGTGCTCTCCATGATGGAAGTACGCTGTGCTGCTTCCGATAGAGTATTCGCACTCCGGATTGGTGGAGGTCACCGACGGCCGATGCTCCCCCTCTTTCAAAGGAGTTGCTCATTCGATCCCGAGCCGCATTGGTCTCCTAATGGTGTCCCACTGGGTCCGATTGCTGGGGTCCCCGCCGTTGACCACCATAGGGGTTGCTTCCCCTATGTCTTCGGCGACCAAGGTGTTAACCTCGGGCGCCTTCTCGACAGCCTCGCCCTTCCCTCCTCAGCCAGGAGAAGTCCTTCGATAACACCTCCGTGTCATCCATGGTGACAAAGCGAGGAGGCTCTCGTGGCGCGCCTCGCCTCTCCGCCATCTCGGTGGTAGAGAGGTCCTCCGATAACGGAGTGTTCGGGAGCTCGCATGGAGGGTCAAGAACACATAGAAAATAGCTTATATAATAGAAAGGGAGGATTAAAGATAAACAATGTGTATTCCAATACTTACGATGCGGCCGGGCTTCACCGAGGCTTTATGACTTGTTCGCACTCGAGTCCGAACTGCCTTGGGGGATCACTTTCCTCTTGGCGCCCTCCGGTCTTTGGAGGCCGCCCTCTTCTTCTCCTCCTCATGGGGAGTCGCTTCACCACCTCCTCCTCTTCTTCCTCGCCTCCCTCGTGGGAGGAGAGGGCTTCGCCTCTCTCGACATTGCGTCCAAGGATCTTTGTGGCAGGGCCGCTTTGGCCTCCATGCCCTTCTTCTTCTTGGTCTACTTTTCCGCGCTTGATACGGTGCCGGGTACCAAAGATCTCCGTTAGCCGGGGTGGCTGGTTCTCCCAGAGCGCGCACGAGAGTCGATCCACTCTCGCCTTTGCCGCCCAAATTGCACGGAAAGAGGATAATGTAAATATTTATCATCATCCTCAAGTGTTAGCTAAATAAAGTCTTCGTAAAGGTTATGCTTATCGCCGAGGCCGGGTTCTCGCTGCCAAGGCCGATGTCTTCGGTCTTCATCAGCCAACTCTTCTCGGCCTTGAAAAGCTGCTTCCATATGTCTTCGTGCATGGTGCCGAAGAAGTGCTTCATGGTCCGGGGCTCATCCGGATTGAACTCCCACATAGGGGAGGCCCGGAGTTGGCAGGGGAGGATACGGCGGAAGAGCATCACCTGGATCATGTTTAGTGAGTCCAGTATTTTTTCCCAACACATTGGAGATGCGCTTTTAGCATCATCACCTCCCGACTTGGACCCCAATCAAGGCCCTGGTGGTCCACAAGGTGAGTCTCTGCCGGGGTCCGGATTCAAGTCCTGCAAGGGCTACCACTTGGCATCGCGGGTTCGTGATGTCGAACCACTCCGCCGCCACACCTTGACTGCTCCATGAAGGCCCTTTGGGTTAGATGATGCTGGGAAGCTTGTTTCACCATAGCGCCGCAAAGCAGTCCGCTGGTGCCGCCTGGTCGACAACCTTCGACTTCACATTGAAGACTTTGAGCAACAGGTCAAGTATGGGGGATGCGAGTAGAGCCTCACACATGACAATGAACGCCAAAATGTGGAGGAAAGAATTTGGCTAGATCATGGAAATCTAGCCCGTAGTAGAACATGGGGCCCTGCATAAAGGGATGGAGGGAAACCCAGACCTTGGAGGAAATGGGGATGAATACTCCATTCAAGGCCGGCTCCGGAGTGGGGATGACCTCGTCTCTATCAGAAGCACTACAAAAAGACACATCCGTGACATTTTGGGCTGAAAGAATTTTTTCTCATCATGCTTATGACACTTCTATGACGATAATTGTGACAAAACCCGATCATCATAGATGTGGTGGGGTCCTACTTTATGACAAAAATCATGACAAAAATGGGCTTTTCGTCCTGGCAGCCGTAGACGCAGCTGCATGACATTCTTTGGGCCATCCATGATGAAGAAAATCGTGGTAGAAGCGAGGGCGAGGAAAATATCGGGAGTTCCTGCTACGGTGGTGGTCGGGGCCGAGCGATGCTGCTTTCTTCTCGACGACGACGCAGGTAAAAGCGAGGCGCTATACCAGAATCAACACAAGCGAGACGCTGGGCTCTAATCAACCCGAGCGATTGTACTTAGCTACGTATCAACTCCCCGACGATCCCTTGCCGTTAATCAACCCGAGTGATTCTTTGCTACTGCTGCTAATCAAGCCGATCGATGCGCCTCCGGATGAACAGGAGCGCTTTTGGGGTTTGACTAACAGCTTCCGTGGGGGTTGATGAACAGACTCGTGGTAGTAGAGGCCATTGCCGCTAGATGAACAGGACTCGATCGACGAGTCGGTGGATGAACATGACCCCGTGGAGGGATGGATGAACAGGACCCCATGGAGGGCTGGTTGAATAAAGAGACGGTGGAGGGCTGGATGAACAGAGAGGTGGAGGGGTGGTTGAACAGACCCCATGGAGAGGGTTGGTTGAACAAGAGCCGTGGAGGAGCGTAAGGTGGAGGCTGGATGAACAGAGCCCGTGGATGAACAATTGGTGGAGGTCAAGGAGGTCGACGGGATGAACAGAGCCCGTGGAGGGGCCGACGGTGGATGAATAGTAGCTCGTGGAGGCGCATAACGGTGGAGATGAACAGATCCCGTGGAGGCAGATGACGGTGGAGATGAACAAGATCCGTGGAGTCCCATTTTGCGGTACGCCACACCTCCCGTGAACAGACTCCCTGCTTTGACAGAAGGCCCAACACAAGTCTGCTTCTCCGCTTTGGCGGTACGCCACACCTTACCGATCAACAGACCCCGCTTTTGACCGTGAGGAGGTCCGCTTCTCCGCTTTTACGCAGACGCTGCACTTCTCCCGGCGAACAGATCCTGCTTCCACCGTGGTCGGTTGAGCATAAGGCCGCTTCTCCATTCTCGCAAGACGCCATGCCTCGCTTCCATTGGTTGTTTCGCCCAGCCGGTTGGCTCACGATGAACACGACGATTCGCTGCTCTCGATGAACACGACGATTCGCTGCTCTCCAAGATAAAGCGCATATCGTCATGCACTGAATGACAACGCCACGACGCTTCGACCGGTGGGTCCCGACCGCCGTGCACTTCCTTGCGCGAAGATGTAGCCTGGTGGGTCCCAACAATGGGGAAACATTTTTGTGTGAAATATGGTGGCCTGTCCGTGGGTCCTCGCTATCGTGGAGGAAACATTATTTTCCGCGTAATAAGGAGGCACTTCCTTGCCGCGGCCAGGACCCAGCCGTGAGCCTCTCCACGACAGCATTTCTTCCGATGGAAGTCGCTCTGACCACGCTGACCACGGCTACCGATAGTACTAGGGCGGTGGACGCACAACGAGCCTGTGGAAGACGCGCAAAGGGTTGCCCACGCGAGAGCGAGGGTTCACCGTTCGCCGCGTGAGGTTGCTGCTGCCGCAGTAATAACAGGGGGTGGGTGAGTAGAGGATAGCCTCGCCAGCGGGAGTAGTAGGGGTGGCGACGCCCGCGACATCACAGCCCGCCACGGAAGGGAGCACGCATGACCGACGCTGGTTTGGGCGGCCGGAGCAAGAAGACCAGAGGTTGAAGAAGCACTACGGCCGTTGATGGACATCGCTCGTCACCGAGCTGAATCCTTCATATTGACTAAGTTAACAAAGCCCTCCGCCCCGCAACTTAGCAGCCCATTAAGTCAGCCTCTCCCACTATGCCGGGTCCCGCCTAGTAGGGGAGTATTCATTTTTTATGCGTAATAAGGAGGCACTTCCTTGCGCATAAGATATAGCTGGTGTGTCCGACTTGTCGTTGGGGGAACGCTTTTAATACAGAGGTCTCTTCCGGTGGGACCCGATGTCGTGGAGGAATCATTATTTTGCATGTAATAAGGAGGCATTTCTTGTGCGCCATGGACCCAGCTTGTCGCCTCTCCACGACATACCCACGTCCGATGGATGTTGTTCGTTGACCATGTTGACCACGCCTAGAGTACTGGGCGGTGGACGACGGTGAGGCCTAGGTAGGGGACGACGCGAGCCGTGGAAGACGCGCAAAGGATGCCCACACGGAGACGAGTACGAGGGTTCACCTGTTCGGCAAGGTGTGAGGTTGCTGCCGCCAATAACAAGGGGTGTGGGTGAGTAGAGGGATGGCCTAGCCAGCCGTGGGAGTAGTAGGGGCGGAGGCTCTCAAGGGCAAAGACAGCCCGCCACGGAGGCAGGAGCAAAGCGGCACGACCGACGCCGCTTTGGGCGGCTAGAGCAAGAAGACCAGAGGTTGAAGAAGCACGACGGCGTTGGATGGACATTGTACGTCACTTCAGCTAGAATCATTTATATTGACAAAGTTGACAAAGCCCTTGGTATGCGCCAACTTAGTAGGTTCCACGTGTCAGCCTCCTAAACGGTGCTGCCCAGATGTCGTGGGAGGAACCATTTTTGGGTGGTCAAGCTAGAATATCCGAGATTGAAGAAGAAGCACGACATCCGATGGATGGACATCCAACCACCACTCGCTAGAACTGTAGGTTGACTGAAGTTGACAAAGCCTTGCATACACATCAACTTACTTTCTTTAGGGGATGCGTCAACTTAGTAGGCCCACAAGTGTGTGGCAGAGAACTTATAGCCCATTTGCGATTTCTAAGAATGTACAACCCATTTTTGAATTCTAATGGAATTTACTACAACCCATTTATTGTTTGTTAAAAGTACATCCCATTTTCTAGCTAGGACAACGATTAATAATTTCAACCAACTGCTCAAAACAGAATTCAATAAAATTTCCCACATTTTGATGGGATCCAAATATTTTTATCCCAAATTTCTAGTCGATTAAATACAATTTCACTATAAAGTTGTATTACGAAAAAATCCAACTAAACATTGCGCCGCAACAATTAAATAAATTAAATTAAAATTTTCAAAATCCAAAAATAATATTTATTAAACTAATTACATGTTTGGTGCATTTTTATAGTTAATGCCCAGCTTTTTATAATTACATCTCATTTAATATTTCTAAAGCCCATTTTCCTATTAAGCTTAATATATCGCCCTAGAAAGATTTGCCAACAAGTGTGAGAATAACAAGTTGACCTTTGCTCGGGTATTCCTAAAAAAGTATAGCTGGGCTAGCCATTTTTAGCTTGAAAAAATTTAATATCCGATGGATATCTGCTCGCTAGACGGGCCACAGCCCCCGCTAATACCTGCTCTCCTCTAAACAACAACGAAAACATCGCCAAGAAAAACTCGCAGTTGCTCACACCTCAAAACACAAATATCGCCGATCTGCTTAGTCCCAAATTGCCGCCGCCTTGTGCAATTCTCTCGCTTATTGACTACATAGGTTGACAATGATGTTTGACCGTGATGTCGAAACCAGGAGGAAGCAAAAAAATAGTTGTACATAATAAGGAGGCACTTATGTGACGCACGCTATGGCCCTAATGGGTCCTCACCGCATCCAACAAAATAAAGTCATCTCCTCAATCCTCATGTTCGCTGACCATGTTGATAATCCTCGGCGCCACGGCGAAGCGCAACAACTCGGCGACGACGGAGGGCTTTGCAGGCCCCGCGATGGTCTCGACATAATGCCCGCTACTCATTCAGAAGCCAGGATCACCGGACACCTATGAGCACCTTCGAGACCGAGACGACATGAAACGGTAAGGCCGCCGCTTGGGAGCTCGTTTATTTCACATCTGTATTAAGATACAAGTGTAATTTACTCACATCGGAAACAACGCCAGAAATACAAAGCGAATGAAACCGAGGGCCCGAGGTCTGTAAGTAAAACCGCGGTTACGCGGTAATTTGAGAGACCAGTATATTTTACTAGTCAAAATCGACCAAACCAAGCGCTTCGCCGAGACCATCTGCTTATTTACAAGCGCCGCTTTACAAGCGTTTTGGTTGGAAAACGACGATCCAATCACGGCCTAATATGATGAGTTGGTCGAAGATCATATGAGTTTCACCTCTAACCTACCCGACTTGTCGATAGGCTATGAATGAAACATAAGACAATGAACTTCTTAAACACGGAAACAACAGAAGAGGATGATCTTCATAACATGCAAATCACAGGCATTAGCTCAACATGCAAAACAATATGAAGCATTATTCTCAGGAGGCATGGTGAAAAGCTCGTGATGCCGCATGCCGCAACATTCCAAGCTCCACTTTGCAATCAAACTCACAAGGCCTCGCATTACATAGACAACATTCGTAACAAACTCTTAAAATACCTTACATAAGTCAACATTCATGTGACTATGCATCTCAAAAGAGTAAATATTTCGAACCAAGACATGAATAGGAAAACGATCAATGTTGCTCACAACAAAGGGCATCCCACTCAAAAATATCAAATGCATGTCTTCCGCTAACATCAATGAGAAAAATTTGACAAGGTTTTCCAATTCCAATATATTAAACTAATGTCTTCTTGCTAACATCAATGATTAAACTTTGAAGCTTTTCCTGCTCAAAATATGTAATGCCTATGATTGTGGAACAGGGTTTGTCATCGCTTGTCAACCGATAGTACGGTGGTTTCAAGGTGACAACGAATGATTAGAGAACCATTCGATGTATTGTATGATGAAGTATTATGGAGGACACAAACCATCTGAACATTTTGTGCAGTTCCACTAAAATCAAGCTGAGCATCCCTGTGGATTTCATATTTATATGTCTGCAAGAAAACAAAGACACATCAAGACACACATGAATATTGGCCCAAGGTCAACCCACCAATCGGTGGACTAACAAACCGAAAGTACGGTTAACAGATTACCAAACCCAGATGCCCCATCATTGTTGCTTAGAATGACATTGATGACTTGGAGTCCTGCCATGGCTTTCTTGTAATTGTTTGGGCACTTTTGCCCAAAGGCACTCCACGGTCAGAGTTGCCTATGCTTCGCAGACTAGTCATGTCACCAGGCCTACTAATACTCTATAAAGGTTCTCGATCATTCCTTGTGTAATGTAGCGCAAAATATGATCGCTTTTCTCGCAAAGTGGTAGACCAACTGACCCACTAATGCAAAGCTTTGCCTTAGACACATTGGCTCTTTTGTGCAGTTTAACTAAAATCAAAGTCGAATAAAACCGAGCTTTAATTTGATATCCTCGTAAGCAAATAATAGGTATAAGGGAAAATTATCGAGAAATGACGGTTGATGACTTGTACTCCCGTAAGAAAACATCTACTGATCTACCTTATCTTAATGGGGAACAAAGTAGGAGAGTAGCAATTCTCAATCTGTGTGATGCATTCATATTAATCGAGACATTATCTTAACAATGCCTTGTTTCAACATGTATAAAGAACTACAGCGTAAAAGTACCATTCCTAAAACAATGCGATCGATTCATTTTAACAGAGACATTTATCTTAACAATACCTTGGTTAAACATGTAGAAAGAACTACAAAGCAGATAGTACCATTTGTAACACTCAGAATCGATATATAATAACAAAGACATTATCTGAACAATACATTTCTAAATATGTACCTCGCCCATCCTCAATGTAAATGGTACTCCTCCGATCCCTAACAAGTGTTGCGGTTTTGACTAAGATTCAGAGTTAATTCCGAGGAAAGTCGGTAATCGACCTTTCAAGACCAAAATTTGAAACAACTCGTGAGGAAGATCCCAAAGAGATCTCAACATATATATGGAACTCCGTCTCATTTTGTGCAGATCCACCAAAATTTAAGCAAAATGCCACAATAGCAATAAGTTGAATAGATATCCCTGTTTTAACAGAGGAAAAAAGAAATCAACCATCGCCAATAAAGGAGGATGAAACATGCGGCCACAAAATGGTAATCCCGCCAATCCCTAACAAGTGTTGCAGCTTTGAACTAAGATTTAGTAGTTAATTTCGAGAGTGGCATTGCTTAATTTTACCAAGCAAAGCATTAGATTAACAAAAAGCATAAACAGCTCAAAGGGAGAGTGGGCTAACAACAACATGTGCTTCCATCTACTTATAAAGGGGGTGATGCAGTAGTTTGTTGTAACAAAGAAACAAGCATCATGTCCGTTGGAACAATTTTAGCCCACTTAATGGTAAAAGACAGCAGTTCAATAACTTCAATTCAACATTTATCGAAAAAAAGCACAATACAAGTAGCACAACATCTCAAAGCACACCGCAAAGATCATGTGGATGAAAGCTCAGATCGACCTTTTCTTGACCAAGATTTGAAACAACTTGCACAGGAGGACTTGAAAGAAATCCCAACACATATATGAAAATACATGATATCCTTTTGTGCAGTTCCACCAAAATTAAGCAAAGTCGCCGTGTGACATTCAAGTTGAATCTGCAAAATACACTTTAAAACATAAGTGTTTCAGATAGCGAATACAAAATGTCGAATAGCAACAAGTTGAATAGATATCCCTGCTTTTTAACAGAGGCAAAAAGGAATCACCATCGCCAATAAAGGAGGATGAAATATGCGCCACAAAAAATGGTAGTCCCGCCAATCCCTAACAAGTGTTACAGTTTTGAACTAAGATTCAGTAGTTAATTCTGAGAGTGGCATTGATTAATTTTACCAGCGGCATTAGATTAACAAAAAGCATAAACAGTTCCAGTGGAGAGTGGGCGCAACAAAAACAAGTGCTTCCATCTACTTGTAAAGGGGGTGATGCGGAGTTTGTTGTAACAAAGCAACAAGAATCATGTCCTGGTTGGTCCCATTTTTGTTCACTACTTAATGGGAAAAGACAAGAATACAATAGCTTCAATTCAACATTTATTTAAAATAGTACCAATACAAGTAGCACACCATCTCAAAGCACACTGCACAATCATGTGGATGAAGGCCTGTAGACTCGACCTTTCATGAGACGCAGCATTGTAAAATACTTAATCTACCAACACTAATAGGAAATCCAATCTCGCTTTGTGCGCTTGCATCGAAATCAAGAAAAGTTGCTTGTGACATTTAAGTTTGCTATAGCAACAAGTTGAATAGATATCCCTGTTTTAATAGAGGCAAAAAGGAAACAATTACTAGCCAATAAAGGAGGATGAAACATGCTGCCAAAAAAAGAAGCATCTACCTTATCTTGATGGAAACAAAGTATAGGGCAAAGAGTGCCTAAAACGGTTGCATTGATTCATATTAACAGCTAAATTCTATTAAACAACATTCGTTAAAAATGTAGTTTACTTTTAATAGGGCATTGCTTCAATTTTCCGTACATTCTTAGATTAACAACAGTAAAATAGTTGTAAGGGACATGGGACATGTGTTGGAAATATGCCCTAGAGGCAATGATAAATTAGTTATTATTATATTCCTTGTTCATGATAAACGCTATTATCCATGCTATAATTGTATTGATAGGAAACCTAGATACATGTGTGGGTACATAGACAACACCATGTCCCTAGTAAGCCTCTAGTTGACTAGCTCGTTGATCAATAGATGGTTACAGCTTCGACCATGGACATTGGATGTCGTTGATAACGGGATCACATCATTAGCGTAATGATGTGATGGACAAGACCCAATCCTAAGCCTAGCACAAAGATCGTAGTTCAGATGCAAAGCTTTTCTAATGTCAAGTATCTTTTCCTTAGACCATGAGATTGTGCAACCCTGACACCGTGAGGAATGCTTTGGTGTACCAAACGCCACAACGAATCGGGTGGCTATAAAGGTGCACTACGTATCTCCGAAGTGTCTTGGGTTGGCACTAATCGAGATCGATTTGTCACTCTGCAGACGGAGAGGTATCTTCGCCCACTCGGTATGACATCATCATATCGTGCACAATGTGACCAAGGGGTTGATCACGGATGATGTGTTATGGAACGAGTAAAGAGACTTGCTGGTAACGAGATTGAACAAGGTATCGGATACCGACGATCGAATCTCGCAAGTACAATACCGCTAGACAAAGGGAATTGAATACGGATTGATTGAATCTCGACATCGTGTAACATCCCAAATTTCCTATTTGGAATGTTTTACAATTATAGCTACATCTAAGCATTCTGCTTGAATTTGAGTGGCATTTGAAGTTTCGTAAGTTTTGAAGTTGTTGGAATTTGAATTCAAATTTTGGCAAGGGAAATCATTTCAAATCAATACCGATAAATACTTGAGGAAAAGTATGAGAGGAGTAAACATGACACTCCAAAAATATCAGAGGAAAACATTGCCAAAAAGTTTGAATTCAAATTTGAGTTTTATTTGAATTTTGAAAAATGAATTTTTATAAAGTTTGGATTTTGCCCTCGAAAAATGTTCAAACGATAGGAATATT